>CM044959.1:24516248-24611526 GCA_024516035.1 Bactericera cockerelli | reverse complement strand
CTGTAGAGCGATGATCAGTCAGTGGTCAGTGGTCAGTGAGTGACTTTGACATTTATATATTAAGATTACATTGAGTAAATAGAGAAGTAAACCTATAATATTCAAGAGACATGAAATACGCCTATATAGAAGTACTAGTTTCAATATCCTACTGATTGGGTTACCGAGTTACTGATACCGGTAACAAACTGAAATAGTTCAGCTACTCACTCGCATTTAAATTTTAGTACAAATAGGTGCGTGTTCAGAGAGATATCTCAAACTATCGAGTTTCTGATTCGAGGTCTACTCCAGAGCTTCTCCTTGTTAACACTTAGACGACCGGCATGGTTTTTCGTGAATTCTCTTGTGGGACCCGCGATAATACAGCTCTCCGACATTGTGTACCACCGGTGATACACTCGGTCCATTCCGTACGAACGTGCGTGTACCACCGGTGGTACATCACCCGGTCGTCTAAGTGTTAATGATATCTGAAAAAGTTAGCTATACTCTCACACCCGTATTTATGAACAACCAATTTTGTCTGAACACTGTCTCAAGCAAGGTATTGGCCAATAATACGTAATATTAAAGGAAATCATGCTTCAGACCATGCTCAAACGGCCTTTTCTGTTCATAAATACGGCTGTCAGTCATCAACTCATCACTCACTCACGATAGTAAGGACTGTATCTATGTCGCTTTCTATGTGACACAATGTTAGTTAATTTAAAATTCTTTTATGCTGGGGCTGGGGACTCTGAGGACAGGGAGTTGAAAAGTCAATGGGGAGTTTGATTGAAAAAGGTCCTTAGATGCAGTAGAGTTCTAGACACCGGGATATTTTTCCTAACCATAGAGCCGGGACATTAACCTTAATGTATTTTTTTTTCCTAACCCAAAGGTATTCATTAATTAATTAGATATTTGAGATGCATTTTTATAAAAAGCTGAAATGGTCAACCGGGGCTAAATTCGGTTCATTTCGATTTCAGATAGCTATAGCCAATTTTGTGGACTGAAATTGATTTTACCCAAGCACCTTGGGGTTTAATTCGGGTAAAAAAGGCCAAAGGAGCTCAGTTAGTTACATCCCCGCAGCCTAGACTTAAAATATTTCCAATATGGCTTTGTCATCTTTGTTTGTGACCCTGTACTTGAGGCCTTGAGCATGTGAGTATGTTTTGTTGTCCTAAATATCATACAAGTTGAAGTTCTGTTAATATCAATTTTAGTTGTAGAGCTAGCAGGTAAAGGGAGATAGATAGTTTATGTCATGTTCTCAATAGATTATACTAATAAAATAAGAGGGCGGAATACGCAATCAAGAACATTCTAATTGAATTCCTCACATTGGTACAAGACACTGTAAATAAATACTTACACAGCATAAATATACCTGCATTATAATGTATTATGATGTTGCCATTGAAAAAATGAAGGCGTAACTTGTCTTACGGACAGACCTCACAGTTTTCTCAGTGTAAAATGAAAATGATAAAGAGATGCTAATGAAAACACTAATGACGAATGATGAAAAATTGGCACAAGACTTTTCTTAGAATTTATTCTAAAAAAAAGAAGATACGAATAATTGCTTGGATATTGGTCTTTTCCTTTCTGTTTGTGCAAAATTCTTGGTATGGTGGCTCTTGCATGGCTGAATTAAAAATCTATAGATATTTGCGATTCAAACAGAATAACAGTTAACGGTTGTAAGACAAAATCATATCATATGTGACTTACAAGACCAAAATAACAGCTTTCGAAAACAATATTCCTCTAATGAGTCTAATGAAATTATTGGAAATGATTCTTAAAATTGACCTAAAAGTCATTTTGATGCATAAATGTAAATTTGATTTGATTTGCCAATGCTACTATAAGGGTTATTAGAAATTGAAGCATTATAAATTATAATTGAACCATACTCTAAAACAAAAATAAATTTTCCCTTGGCCTTCCTTTTCCTCCCCTGCCACACAGTCTGTCTTCCACTCTTCTCATTGATCCGCCTTTATTAGCATCGAATTTAAATAAATTATTTTATTGAACACATTGACAGATTCTACATTGTGCTGGAAATACTTTAACAACCATTTTCATTATATTATGTATGTACCTTCATTCTAGGTATACACTTTGTCCATTACCTATACTATTTATATTTACTTTTATTAAACATCATCATAGCAGATATGTAGTAGTAGATATACATATATTCAGATCGACCAATGTCATATTGGTATGAATGAGTGTGCAAAATTGTAGATGCATCACATGCATAAATCACTAGCACCATCACACTCGATGTTTGATAACTGTATAGATTCAGGCAGATAATTTATTGGAGCTGGTCTGGAGACATAAATAAGATGTACCCAATATCTTCTATAATATATTATATTACATATTATATGTATACATATTCATTATACAAGAGAGCTATATTATTATATCGAATATAGTCCAGTGAGTTGGAATATCTATGTATTCATGAGTAATAATTATGTAGTTATTCGATACTCGGAAGAATTTGAATAACAATCTATGAAATTCTTCATGTTGAGAAAATGATAAGAATGTAATGAAAATCAGCTTGTGTTAATATACGGGGTACGCAACTACGCATGGCATAGTAAACATTCTATAATTAAGATTCATATAAGTAATGTAAGTTGTTTTGAGCATTTAACTGACCTTCCGTTAACGTACTTTTTTAATGTATTGCGAAGCACAATAGGTATTGGTCCTTGGCACTGTCGCTTCAGCCTCAAGTTGCATCTGCACTTTTCTACTCTTTGCTTAATTCCAGCAATGGCTTGTGGCGAATAGATATTCCTATTCACACACACTCAGCGCTGTCAGTAATGTTGACATGATGCATCTCTATTAACTGCTGGAAAGCCATTTGAGCATGAAGAGTCATTTGTCAAACCTATTCACACCTCTCAGGGTAATTATTCGCAGTGAGTAACAACATTTTTTCCATTAAAAATGAGTCTCTTCGCTGCCATGAAAGAATCTTAAATGGTTCCGGTGGAATTAATGGCTCAGTTTTGCATCTACTTGCCTGCTAATGGATTGGCATCGCGGACCAAGATTGCAGATCTATTAATCTTCTGCTGGAGAGATCAGAGGGAATACAGTGCTGGTATCAAAGTCAGTTTGTCACTTCATTGAATGAAATTTGTCACTTCATTAAGAAGTTTTGAGCGAGGGGTGAAATTCTGTTTATTTGGGCTTAATGTCGCTTTCAACAACATGGTCGTATCACGACGGGGTTTCTACCCACCATTTGCTGGACAAATAACCCTGCGCGGCTACTCAAATTAACTTCACCCAGTCTGAGAGAGGAATTGCTCAGCAGAACGTGTATTGCCATGATGAACATGGAAGGAATCAAAATCGGAACGGTAACCAATACTTGTCCTCACCACGCTGGACGTTGCTGAACTTCAGTGATCAGATCGGATGAGCATTGGTGTCAACGTGCCGTATCAGCCAACTGAGTAGTAAAAGTCTGGTCTAATAGTTGCCAAGTCCAAGTCTTAGCCACAATATTTTTGAGCGTCGGTCAAGGTGATTAAACTGAGACTTTAGAACGTCCACTGATTGAAAAAAAGTTATCAAATCTGTGTTGATCACTTTCGTGATATCACAACTACTCAAACTCGCTTTACTAAATTTTCACTAAACCCGGGACGTGAACCACCGACCTCCATGTTACAAGTCCACCACCTTATCGATTGAGCTACTGAGGTCGGTAACTCGGTACGTGCACTACTTCTTTAAAATAGAGACTTTCAAGAGGTCAAATTACACAACAACAAATAAATATGTTCACATACACAAAGAATAAGCAGTTAACACTCTCGTTGCTAATGATTATACGATTTCGCATTCAGGTCATTTTCCTTGAACTCACCAATCATGCGTGTTGAACAGTTGAACGCAATTTATTCTGAGCTGCTGAAAGAGCCCTCTTACACCAAGGATAGCACACGATAAATATGAAATTATTATCTACAACCGTAAAAGTCTGTATTAGTTAGATCTAAGCTCATCTCAGTCCTAATTATGGCCCTTCCCCGTCACAATTCTTCAATCATCATTAATTTTAAACGGTCCAATTTGTTATTCTACACCGAATGGCTCTATAAAACCTGTGGATGAACTGTACACATGTACAGGGGTCTCCAAATTTGGCACGTCGAACACCAGGACAGTGGACACCAAAGAAAAACTAACAAGGGGCCACGCAGATTTTAAGCGAGAGAGAGAAAAACAACATAATTCCGTCTTTTGTAACACCTATCTATCTAAGTTACAAGGGTCGGAATTGTCAAAATGGCATTCGATAAAAGTCATTAAGTCATATTTAGTAGTCAACTAGGGCGAGTAGATAAGCGCATTAGGATTGCACGCACGGTGACCTGGGTTCGATCCCCAAGAGGGTAGAAAGTTTTCTTCTAATCTGCACCTAAGATGTTTGGGGTCCACTCATACATACCTCGTGACTAAAAATGAGTAGCTCTATTTCCTATTGGAATTTGGAATGGATAGAGCGACCAATGGTGGAATTACATAGGAATGATGGAATGACAATGGATATTGGAAAATGATGAAATTTCAAGTTTCATACAATGCTAGAAATAGAAACTAATCACTAAGTTGTGACAAGATAACATAAGGGAACCACATAATGTACAATTGTACATACTTAAACGTCACATTTTGACATTAGAAGAGGAATCATATAGGTACATATTAGGTATACTCGTGCAAGGATCTTATGCCTGATTAATATTTTCTACCGAACACTAGAAAACTCACAATACATTAAGAATAGAAATACAAACATTTTAATATGTTTAAAGCCAACTTTTTGGTCTCGTATTATTTAGATAAAACATAAAGTCCAATTTTTCAATGGAGACTTTTCAGTTTTTTCAGTCCATAGTTAATTTTGTTGCACACGTTCAAGCTTGCCAAAATCGTCACAGCCCGCTTCTTGTAAACCCCTGGCATGGTCCTGATGTGTTAATCTCTGAAGAAAATGGCAACTGGTAGTTTGCAGTAAACAAACTTGAAATTCACAGCACCGTGTTTCAGACGTGCAAGATTAATTTTAACAACCCCGAGGCTTTAGCATTATTTTTTTTTGCTAAATGATAATACTTGCATTGATGAGTTACTGATTCATGATGATACTGCTAATATTGCTTGCAGATTTGCATACTAAATTTTGCGTAGGTAGATAATGAGATCTGTAAGGAAAAGTGATCATTCAGTCATTTATTCCTGTGGGAAGGATTATCTGCAAAGTGGTTGGACATCGATTTAAGACTATAAATGTCCGTCCTATTTGAGAACAGGACATGACTAACATATTGATCATGTAGAGAAGAAAAGGTCCATACTATTAAAGGTTACTAGACAAGGTGCAAGTAACTTTTACATGACACAGTAAATACACGAAAGGAATCTTAGATCCTTTGTGTATGTGATTGTATTACATCATGTACCAAAGAATGGTTCCTAGGAGAAAAACTAGGTATATACACTATACAGTGTACATACCAGGTGGGCCAATATAACCTAACAGTTTTATTTTTATAATAAACTAAGTTACAAATCTAAAAAAATTGCACCGATAATCTCAACAATATGTATGCAGATGTTGCAGATACCTTAGTTTTCCTACTCTACCAGGAATACTTTTATTGGGATGGGAATTGACGAAATCACAAGGGTTAGAAATTGAGTTGTCAGTCACCAAGTCTTAATCACGCAGAACGTTGCTGAACATCAGTGATTTTAGTGAAACTTTTATATTCAACGTGATATTGACCCTGATTTTAATCTTTCCTAAGCATGACTCAAATTTTGACTGTCTCCATTGGCGTCAAACCTCCTATATTAGAGTTCAAGACAGACACATTCTGAGACAAATACCACCCAGTGCATGAATATTTCCTCATTAATTTGAGTTTGTGACCACATACTAATAAGACTCTGAGGGTTAGGTGGTAGAAAATGCTTTAAGCATTAACCTCGCTTGGTGGTTACCTTCCACTAAAGAGTGTTATTATTATTACCTATTTACCTTTATATCCAAGAGTAAATTACACCAAGCGATGGATTTACTTCTCAGTATTCTCTTATAGTCCATACAGGTCTCACATTCATCATAGGGTATGTCAGATTTGACTTGCATTCAGTTATTATCTATACATATACATAAGGTACGTACATCTATAGCATTCACTTAGAGTAGTAGAACGGTGCAATTACTGTGGATAACACAGGAAGATGCACCGAGCACACTATGCAGCTATGCACATGAGAGAAGACCTTGCAGGTGACAGAGAACATGGTAGTGCACTTTCCTGGATGTGAAGTAACAATAATGACTTTATATTAATAGTATGCGCAACATGCACATTACCTGTATGATTGCTAGGGGAAATACGCCTCATCTCGTATAGTGCCTTGTTCCTTAATATCGCGAATACAGGACAGGATAGGTAGCTTTATTACAATAGTATTAACAAATTTTACATATTGTTATCATGGATATTATATCTTTTCTGATATAATATTGTGTCTCTCTCTCCTTCAAAATGACCAAGTCCATTATTAAGCTTAAGAGGGAATACAGATAACTATCAGAAGATCAAATATCGGTATGTTCCGCTAGCTTTTCAAGTGAGTCCTTTCAAGTACATAAATATAAGCACTGTAGTTTCTGGGAGGCGTTCTCCAGCGAACGACCGTTTCGCTTGATTTCGGGTGCATGATTGTTCAATGTTCATGAGCTAGAACAGGACACCTGACATTTTCTTTAAAATTTCTCTGCCAAAATCATTCCAGAGATATTGATAGCAGGTACTATTCGAAATAATATTATGAGACTTCATGATTTTTTTCTTTTTTAAATCCTATTTTAGAATTTTAGTGGGCGATATTGGACTTCTTTCCTCCAGTCCATTGTGGGTTTAAGCTTAAGCTATAATGAGTTTTCTTGGACCAATGTATAAAAGAATTTTATTTCAGATTGAATGGAGACGCACTGAACGCTTATTAATTGGCGATGTTACTGCTGGACAGCATAGGAGTAACCGTGTAATTTGACGCTTCTTTATTTAAATATTAATTTACTGCCACAGTTATTTATTGGTTGTACAAATGAAGAGGGATTCTCATGTTTTTTCTTTGTGTGTCATTAGGTCGAGTTAGAAGCATTGGCAATGTAGATAGAAACATTGAATCTGCCATTCTGAACACCGCAAAGTTCTTCTTGAGACTCCCATCAGAGTCAGTTGGGTTGCAGACGTATGCATAATGTGTTTTGCATGATTCTGAACTATGCTATTAGTATTATACCTACTTATTAGGCAGATGAGGTAATAATATATACAAGCAGATAACTTGTTAGAAAACTCTGTGTTGGGTCCTAGCACGTAGGGAAGATCAGTATCTTCATTATCATTTTTTCACTCTTTGTGTAATAAAATAAATTTCTATGTATCTCTCTTATGAAATCTCATTACCCATGTGCTATAGCAGCTATAGCAACAAGCTCTTGAAATAATCATAGGATTTCATGGTGCCCCATGTGCAGACATTGTGAAGCGTGGGCGCTAGTGACCTATGTTTGCTGATCTGAGGTAAAAATGGATCCGCAAATATTGCATGTGTTCGGTTTTAATATATTTTATAATATTATGACGCTATTCATTAACTACAAGGTTCTAATAATGTTTCTTGAGATCAAAGTAATCCGCCTGCACCATTCCCGCAGAGATGCAACTGCTGCGTAGCCACAGGATCTTCCTCAACCTTCATCAGGCCATGGCATTCAGGTGTGGAGTGGCCTATCTCCTCTGACAGTAATAATTATTGGTTTTACGACTTTTGCTGTAAAAATTCAAGTTTTCAAGCTGATGCGCATTCTAAGCTTTGAATAACTCCATAATGAAAATTGCTAACATACCCTAGTAATAACATTTCATGCATTTATTAAATTTCTTTAACTTTAATTACTGGATTTAGATGTGCAATGGTATTTTACTGGACTCATAGAGACGGTGGTAAAACACTGAAAAATATTATTATGCGTGTGGATTTGATGGATTTCCAATTATAGCACTTCAGGATTATCAGAGGTAGTTAGGTAGATACATAATGTACTAATTGATGGAAACGAAGAACACTTTTCGATTGTATTATCATTGTCATTATTCTCAACTATGCTTTAATATCCACATCAATCACAACAATATTGTATGCTACGTCACAGGGAAAATGTTTACAACTTTATGTCTTAATTTAAAACTGCAGCACCTAGTACAAATTATTTAACCATATGGTAACAGTTGGTTTTCAATAAGAACATAAAATTGTGATATCCTTGCGTGGATTCCTTTGTTAATGCAGTGCTATAAGTGCTGGCTTATTCTGCTTGTTTATAGCCCTGATTGGAAATAGTTTCTGATACAAAGGAAACACATGAGCATCCACTCATGCTAGAGGTGGCTAGCTTTACTTTTCCTGTTTGTTTATGTTCTGGACGAATGCTAATGTTTCTAATGTTCAATACCTGTGCATAGTAGTATCTTGCGAGAGGCAGAAACATGTAAATTGATTACAAACACACATATGGCAGATAAGTATTTTGTTTTATTTGCCTACAGTGTGTCTGTGTGTGCGTAAGTCGCTTTGTTCTAATCGGCGAGACAGTTTACATAATTCATAAGATTTTTTACTGAACTTATGCTAGTTTCTTTTGGCTGTCGTCATCCCACACTAAGGGCCACACCTATGAAGTATGGTCCTTGTGTTGTGGGATGCAGAGCTATCATTTGTTCATTTGGGCTCCAGTAGATATAAATAGAGGAATGGAATGCCTTTTCATACTCTGAACTGTCTTAGCTCAGTGACGTTGAAACATTGCATGATCTTATCTAAATACATATGTCAGAAAAAAAAAAAAAACATATTGATCATGAAAATTTCAGAGAGAAGGATATGTTTTGGTGTTCAATTCAAAACAGAATTCAATTTAGGATATGTTTTCAATTGGTGTAATAAGTTACCTAAGTAGGCGTAAGTACCTTGTGCAACAAGATACAGTAAGTACATTTTAATACAATATATTTAAATAAATTGTATTTGCACTGAAGCACCTACTCTCTCCGTGACCCTCCTCTGAAACCACACTGTATATTCACAGGCCAATAATTATGTGTTTATTTATCTAGGCAGTGACAGTGTGGAGTATTTTTGGCTCAAAGCCAGAAGCTATGTCCACGGCTTATCCGTGATGACAATCCGGTCAGAGAGTTTTAAAATATTATCATCTATGTCTGACGCATTGTGTATGACTTGTATGAGCCACTCTCGAGGGTATGGATTTGCAAGCCAAAAGTCCTGGGTTTGAAGCCCAACAGAAGGAATGAATCTAACACAAGTACCTACGTTTCCATATGCATTGAATTCTTGCAAACGACAAAGCGATATTAAGTCAATAAAAGTCTGTCTCTACAAACAAACATACTTACAACTGTTACAACTAATTCCTACAACCGTACAAGGCCAGGATAGCATCTACACAATCTACATGTTTACTAACATGCTACTGCTATACTATTTATGAAGGTATTTGTATATAAACACACATTTTATGTGTCTGTAGGAATTGTGTAATGCTGGCTGTAGCTATATAATCTGGAGAGGTCAGGCAAGTAATACCGACAATTTCAGGCTGTCTGCTACCTTGGATATCCTTGCATAATAGCACATCTCCACTACAGACAGGGTAATGTATCTAGTACTCTAACCTGACCAGCGATAGGGCCAATCTTCAATTTAAAGGATTGATTTTTTTTATTTATTTTTTTATTATGGTAATTTGTAATTTTTAACCCCATAATTTCTAAATCGCTCAGAACCTAGATAAGCACATGGCTACCTATCATTGAGTTAAGGTTTTTTTTAATGATATTTATTTACAGAGGAGACTTAACAATCAGAGTCCTTGCTCCTCTTAAGGTTTTAAAAAGTAACAAAAATGACTAATTGACCGGAAATTTCCATGAAGTTGTAGGTAACAGAAATAATTATTAATACCATTATCGAACATAGTGAAATCCGTTTGTGAAGAAATAAGGGGTGATGATCCTTTTCTAAAACTTCTCTAACAAAAAGTTAATTTAAATGATGATTATTACTTTTGTACTAAAGTTAACATTGGTAAAACTTTCACAGAAAATGCTTCAACTATACTTTTAACAATCCTAATTAATTCTAACTTGTTAGCACATGGTCCACTTTTTCCGTAGTTATACTCGTATATTGTATCTTACTAGACTTGGCCTCAAAAGATTTTTATTTTTAGTCCAGTTGGAGAAAAAGTTCTAGCCCCCTCCTCTCTTTCCTACAAGATACTAGATGAACGCCTGGCTTGATGAGATCTCTATCACGATGAGCTTATAGAAATTATTATACACATACCTAGTACTTAAACCAACAATTTTCTGGCAAACACTCGGATTTTATACTCTATAATCATGCAGACGACTTCTCTTGAGTGAGAAACTGAGAACCTGTAAAGGTTAATAATGTTAAACGATTTTTATGAAGGTACATCGTCCATCTCCATCAAACTATTTACTGAGCATATTCCCAGATATAAAAATAAGAGTTAGGTACTATAAAGTTGTATCATTCTGACTTTCTTGGCTAATTCAGTAGGTATCGAGAGATATTTTTATCTAATGGTTGAAAAAGTTTTATGTACCTACTTACTTATCACGTCTTTCTCAGTTAAATAATTTCTTTTACTGATAAATGAGTAAAGGTTGTACATTATGTTGTATAACTAAACAGTAACGTATGAATTATTTGCGATGAAGCAACTGCCTCTTCATAAATTGTGTGCCTAACACAGCATTATCTGCTAAGAGACTACTCATTTTCTTCAGGAGATATAAGTGGACCCAAAGTACAAAATTTTCTAGCCAACCGGGTTTCGAACCCAGGTCACCTAAGTCAATCCAAGTGCTACAACATATTTCTAGCTATTTGAGTAGGTCCCACAGGACACTGGTTCACACTTGAGTGGGTCGTACATATTTCAGGTGGTTTGAAGAAATGAAACAGGTTCCACACATGGCTTTCCTTTCAGTGGGCTGGGAACCCCAAAAATCATAATATGAAATAAGATTATTTTTAGAAAGAAATTATTCTACAAGCTTGCAAAGAAGAGTTTTCGTCTAGGAAGGTGCTGCCCTAAATATCTCTTTTCCTTCGAATTTGAAAATAGATGATTTGGATAATGCCTGTTTCTAACCTGCTTTTTTTTTCTTCAAAACACAATTTGTACTTATTGAATCGAAAATGAACAAGTGAAAAGTAAGCCCAATCAAGGATTTTCGATGTATAAAATTAAATTTTCAGAAATTTGAATAAATGCATAACTTTTGGAATTACTTCATAATAATAGTGAGAAGAAAAAACAGCAGATCCCTCTAGTTTATGTTAATACCACCTGGGCTGGCAAGAAGTTGTGGACACATAGATACGAGTTCATATGTCACCAGTGGCGGCTCGTCGGGTGAAGACACTGAAGACATTTTCACCTAATTTTGAACAGTGAAAACACTACTCATAATCCCTTGAACATGGCACAATTGATCCAACTCAAAGAAAAAAAAAAAAAAAAAGAGTAAGCTTTGTGTAAAATAGATCAATGCTGCTTAACATTTCATGTTACTTTCCAAGGAGAACACCAAATGTGAAGACAATTCGAAATTGTCTTCAGTTGTCCTTGAATCAACCAATCAGAGTTGAGTATTTCCAAGTAGGTATCATGAAATATTAGGCAAGAACTATATCTATGTAATATGCTACTGAGGACAGTCTTCAGTTGTATTCAGTTTACATTATCTACACGACCTTTTGGGATGTGGCGTCAAGTGGCGATTACTTGAGCCGCGAGCTCCCAAGATAGAAAACTAATTCACTGTGGAATTTTTAGGGAAAGCTAAAAAGAAAAGCTCTTGGTTAGCTGGGAAAGTTCTGACAAGATCAGAGTCGAGAGAGAAGTTGCAAACTTCCGTATATTATTTTCAAAACATATCAAAAACATACAGTGTGAAGATAGTTAAAGAAGAACGATACATAGAGTAAATATGTCAGGGTTTCACAAAGGATTTTATGCGGTCAGTTCCACCACATCATTCCCCCCCTTCGAGAAAAAAAATGAGGCAGGGAAGACAAGGGTTTGATTCCCTGTGGTGGAAACTGTGGAGAGAACATGATATGAACAAATTATACATGAAAGATAAAGGTTTTATCTAGAAAATGACACAAAATATATAGATATGATTAATGCTGAAATATTGTACCAATACCTGATTATTTTTTTTGACAAAAATATATCTGAGTAGTATACAGAGATTATGCTAACAAATTTTCTTATTTGCAATGTTACATAGGTATTTAAGATTTACAAGTTTCCATGATAGGAATAATAAGATTATTCTTGGTGAAGAAAAGCAAAAAAGCTAGGAAAACCAAAGTATGAGGGTTTGAAACTCAAATTTGAATTTGCTACAAGTAAGGACTAAGGTTAAGTGAACATGATGGGTACAATTAAAATAATGCTATACATGATCAGAATGATAAAATTGATTTAAGTTCCTTGTCAATTTAGTATTATGAGAATACTGAGATAAATCTTGCTGAGGAAATATGTAGTTTTAACAATATTATGCAGCAGGAGAAATGAAAAATAATGTAGGTGCTTAAAGAAATTATTTTACACAGTGGTAAAAATGTGGTAAAAATGTGGTAAAAACCAAATTTGATTGTTAATATTGTATCCAGGGGTAGATACTAGATACATGAGATATAGAATTTTAACAGATATATGATAATATGAGATTTTAACCATATAAAAGAGAAATTCTTAGGTGATCAGATAATTGTCTTAAAATAAGTACTAAGAAGGTATTCAAAGGTGAATACTGTGAGGCAATATGCATTTTTTACTAAAAATGTAATTGAACCAAATTTTGTAAGTGAACAAAGTAGAATTAATATTTTCTACAAGAGTTTGAGAGAGTTTTCAAATAGGATGGTATACCTACTTGAGATCAATTTAAATTGTTTAGGAAGCTGAATTTAGACCAAAACAATAAAAAAAAATTCTTAATAATTTTCATGTTGGAAAATGACTGTACAAAGATAATACAACTGTTATTTACAAATTATAGCTGTTGATAATTGATTACAATACATAATTATCTAGGTGTGCCGGGGGTCGAACCTGGCGACCTGACCTAGTAACTATAGGACTACTTGGACAAGATGCGCTTGACCTGGGACTTGAACCAGGGAAAAAGGCTTAGCTGCAGGGTTCAAGTTCGAATTGGCCAATGTGGCAGTGGAAGTAGAGGTATGATTACTGTTCTGAGACAGTGTCTCAGGACTGGCAAGTGGAATCCTAGGTAAACTGATGGACCTAGCGGTAGACAGAGGTCTATGCTGAGATTTCTGTGAATGTGCCAAGTTCTTCCTGGCCTGGGCAGGACATCTCTTGGAAGAATCAAAGTTGGTACGGGTCTGAATGAAACATTCTTACCAGTGGGCCTAGGAACAACATGCTGTGGAGTGACAGGCATCTGAGTGGGAAAATCATGAGATGTGGAGGGAACAACCAGGTTGCGTTGAGGAGAGATAGGCACTTCAGTCACCGGTGTGGTAGGTACTGATGGTGTCTGAGCTGGTACTGGAACAGAGTTTTGGACAACAAAGCGTTGTACCAGTGAGTCGCTTGATGGAGGTGGATCTGGAGGAGGTACCAGTACTTGGTCTGAGGTGAAAGCTGGCTTCACCCTGTCACGTGACACAACAGCAAGGCGGTTTCCAATCTTGATAGTGAAGGTCTTACTAGTTCTAGCAATGACTAGGTGGGGGCCTGTGTAGGGACGTTGTAAACTTGACTTTACTCCATCCACGCGCAAGTATACATGGGTACACTTTTCAATGCTGGGATTGGTGTATGTCTTCTCATTCACATGCCAAGAAGTTTGCTTGGGGCGGATAGAAGCAAACACTGTGTGAAGTTTTTGCACATAATCACTTGTGCTCATTTCTGAGTGAGGAGGCTCAAAGAACTCACCAGGGAGGCGGAGGCTGGTTCCATATACCAAGTTGGCAGGGCTGGCACCAAGGTCTTCCTTGAAGGCTGTGCGTAGTCCAAGTAGAACTACGGGTAGTTCCAAGGACCAAGAAGTTGTGGAAGCTTGAAGACGGCACATCAGAGCAGCTTTGAGTGTGCGATGAGCTCTCTCAATAAGACCATTGCATTGAGGGTGGTAGGCTGTGGTGTGTTTGAGCTCTATACCCAATAGTGAAGATACTTCTTTGAAAAGGTGAGAAGTGAAATTTCTTCCTTGGTCTGTCACTAAGTATACAGGAGAACCAAAGCGCACAATCCAACCGTTGAAAAAACGCTTTTGCAACAGTTTCTGCAGTTTGATCTGAGATTGGGAGTGCTTCCAACCAGCGAGTGTATCTGTCAATGCAAGTTAGTAAATAAATATTACCTTGTGAAGGTGGCAGTGGCCCGACAATGTCAATATGCACATGAGAGAACCTCTCATCTGGAACTAAGTACTGCACAAGAGGGCTCTTTTCATGTCGGTTGACTTTTGAGATCTGGCACTCATGGCACTGGCGTACCCATGATTTGATACACTTGTTCATTGATGGCCACACAAACTTGTCTGAGATGAGACGGCATGTAGCACGACCACCAGGGTGAGACATGTTATGCAGCTGCTTGAAGAGCGCATAACGTAGATCCTTGGGGACATATGGACGTGTTCTGCCAGTTGAAGTGTCACAGTACAGTTTGACATTGTCAACAGTCATTTGACAAAGGTAGAGGCTGTGTGCTTCTTTGTCCAGTAGTTCCTTGAGCTCAGGATCAGAGTTTTGAGCTTGTAACATTTCAGTAGCAGTTACAGCTTTCTTGATAATTTCTATCCTGGATAGAAAATCAGCTGGAGCATTGTCCTTGCCTTTCACAAATCTGATGTCTGTGGAGAATTGGCTAATGTAAGACAAGTGACGTACCTGTCGAGGAGAACCATTGTCTTTCACTTTGGTGAAGGCATATGTGAGAGGTCGGTGGTCAGTGAAAATGGCAAATTTCCTGCCATCTAGAAGATATGAAAACCTCTGTATGGTGGCGTATATGGCTAGAAGCTCTCGGTCATAAGTAGAGTATTTTTGTTCAGCAGTGTTCAGTTTCCGGGAAAAGAAAGCCAAAGGTTGAGCCTTACCATCGAGACATTGGTGAATGGATCCTCCAATAGCTGTACTGGAAGCATCAGTCATGATACTGATTTCCATGTCTGGATCAGGGAATGCAAGCGTGACCTGAGTGGCAAGCTTCTGTTTGCACTTATCAAATGCTTCCTCCATTGTGGGTGTCCAAGTGAGCTTGGTCTTGGGTGGAGGGTTACCACTGACATGGAGTGCTGCTTGAGTGTCAGCCATGTGGTTGTGAAAGCGGTGGTAGAAGTTTATCATACCCAAAAACCTCTTCATTTCTCCTACGGTCTCCGGCTTGGGATATGACAAGATGGCTGAAACTTTGTCTTGAGAAGGTGAGATACCATCAGCAGAGATGCTGTAGCCCAGGAAATGCACAGATTCCTGTAAGAATACACTCTTACTGACATTGATTGTGAGTCCATACTCAGCTAGTCGAGCAAACAGTTGATCAAGATGAGCAATATGTTCATCCTGAGTTCTTGAGGAGATGAGGAAGTCATCTATGTAGACAAAGACAAAGGGAAGGTCAGCGGTAATTGAATGCAGGAAGCGCTGAAGAGTCTGAGATGCACCGCATAGGCCAAAAGGCATGCGCATGAACTCAAAAAGTCCAAAAGGTGTCACAACAGCAGTTTTGGGAATGTCATCTTCATGCACTGGTATTTGAAGAAAAGCTTTCTTCATGTCAATAGTAGAGAAGATGCGAGAACCATGCAAGCTTGTTGCACAATCTTGAATGTTGGGTATGGGATACCGGTCAGCAACTGTCTGGGCATTGAGATTTCTGTAATCCCCACAGGGTCTCCAATCTCCTGACTTTTTGGGCACCATGTGCAATGGGCTGGCCCAAGGACTCTTGGAGGGTCTACAAATACCTTGTTGAATCATGAACTGAAATTCAGCTTTGGCAGCTTTCAATTTCTCAGGAGGAAGACGGCGAGCTCGAGCAAAACAAGGTTGTCCTTTTGTTTCAATGTGATGAGACACAACAGAATTTTTGATTCCAGGTAGAGAGTTGATCAGTGTCTTGGAAGCAATATTGTGTTTTAATATGAGCTTCTCAACTGATTCATGTAAGCCAGGTTGTACAGCAGTAATACTGCACTGGATTGATGAGATTGATACACCACAAGACTTCTGGTTTGTGAGAGGGTCAATCAAACATGAGTTCTTTAGATCAACATTGAGACCATATTTTAGCAGAAAGTCAGCACCTAGAATAGGACTGGACACATCAGCAATGGTGAAAATGAAGGGAAAGTTCCTTCTGAGGTTCAGGTTGAGAACAAGGAGACGCTCACCATATGTTTTGATACGGGAGTCATTAGCTGCAAACAGTTCAAAGGACTGTACATTGTTACGGTCAGCAGGGCTGGGAGGTAAGAGGCTGATGCAAGCTCCTGTGTCTATTAGGAAACGCAATCCTGTGTTGTGATCAGTTACTTGCAAGCGGGAGGTTTCGTTACCCTTCCCTACAGCCGCTAATCTGTCAGGGAGGGTTAGTAGTTTTCCGACTTCTTGTCTGCCTCAAACTTGCAGGTAGCAGGGGCAGCACAATGACGAGCTTCTGATTTGTATTTGTGATGTTATATAGCAGTACCTGTGCTGAGCTGCAGGTGAACGGGTGCGGGACCTTGAGTGGCTGCGGGATGAATGTTCAGATGTGGATCTCCTTAGCAATGTTTCCAGTGATGATGAAAGCTCCTGAACTTTCTTAGACAGCTCATCTAACCGAGTCTCAATAAGAGATGTGTCATGGTTAGAAACTGTGGATATGGTGGAGGTAGGATGACTAACTGCCATAACTTTGTCTGCCACTTCTGCCTGTTGTGCCAGGGGCGTGGTCAAACTCACTGCATGTAATATTTGTTGGGTGTAGGTAGGCAGTTTTTTTAACCAAATACCACGTACAATGGATTCAGGTATCCCTGTGTCAGCAAGGCGCTGAATTTCTCTCAGGATTTGGCTGGGAGTCTTGTCACCCATTTCCATTGTGCCTAGAAGCCTGTTCAATCTTTGTTCTTCTGATTGGCCAAAGCGCATGAGGATGGCTTTCTTGAGAGCAGAATATGTTCTTGTATTTGGGTTACGAACCACATCACTGACTTCTGCCAAGATTTCGGGTTCAAGTTTAGCAGTAAGCTGTACATATCTATCATGATCAGATACAATGCCAGCCAGAGTGAATTGGGATTCCACATTGATAAAATACATGGCTGGGTCTGGCTTGTAAAAGCGAGGGATGCTTACATGAGGCATGGTGATAATGGGAACATTAGGCGTGGCGCCTAAATTTCCTGAAGTTGAGGTTAGATCCTTCCCTGTGGATCCTTTGTTCTTGGTTTCCTCTTCTCCATCACTCATGGTGAAATAGAGGAGTAATGAAAGACACGAAAAACGGACACGGCGTGGGTTTAGAGACCACGAAAACACGGTAACGGCACGGTCTACCCCGGTGGGCAGAGAAAGAGAACGAAACGGAAAAAACGAACACGCGGCGCGGTCGACTACCGGTAACGAAGGTAGGTTCGGATAAAACGGCGAATGGTCACCAATCAATTTGGCACCAATCACGTCGGGGTCACCAATTTGGGATGTGGCGTCAAGTGGCGATTACTTGAGCCGCGAGCTCCCAAGATAGAAAACTAATTCACTGTGGAATTTTTAGGGAAAGCTAAAAAGAAAAGCTCTTGGTTAGCTGGGAAAGTTCTGACAAGATCAGAGTCGAGAGAGAAGTTGCAAACTTCCGTATATTATTTTCAAAACATTTCAAAAACATACAGTGTGAAGATAGTTAAAGAAGAACGATACATAGAGTAAATATGTCAGGGTTTCACAAAGGATTTTATGCGGTCAGTTCCACCACAACCTCATACGAAATGTCACGAAGCCACATACCATGTGCGATGTCATGTGTTTTTGATATTAACATTGTTGCCAGTAGCATTATGCCAGACCTAGGAAACCAGTCAATGATTTAGCCTCACATATCTAGCACAATCTTGTAATATTAAAAAAAAAAAAAATAATAAAAATAACGTAGGCGTTAGGAAAGCAGGATTTTGTGTCAGGAATTTTGGATATTATTTCTCATTTTTTGGGTTCTAGTTTTGTACATAGTTCCTAAACGATAGCCGATACCAATAAATTTTAACTATTTATGTATCTTGTCAACTATAGTCTTATAAAGGACATCTCGATTGAAGTCAAATCTCGGAAATAATTATTTAATGTAGGTACCGAAATTGAGCCAAATAAGATAATCTGGTATCTAGTTGTTCCAAGAAGTTTTTAAATAGGGACAATGGTGGTACTGTTTAAGAACCTGACTATGGAACCACTTTTAAAAAAATCATGAAATTAGACGTGTTGAAATGAAATTCTCAAGAGAAAATTCTGTTCAGGCGGTGTAGTATTATTTTTTCAAATAAATAAATACGTCTTACATGATTTGAGGGATTTCTTTAAATTTAAAATATAGCTCTTGAAGTTTGTAGAAATTTAGCTATGAAATTAACTTGGCAACATTGTATCTCTTATCTTTAGAATGTAAACAAAACTGGTGGCACACTTTTTAAATTTTATTAGATTATTTTCAAATCGTTTCAACGGTAATCAAGTGACTTTTAATTGGTGTAACTAATTAATAAAGTTATTTCCCAGTATTTGATACAGGATAGAAACATTTTCCCTACCTGATCTGTGCTTTTCATAATAAGTTGAATATGAAGTAGCTATGTACTTCTTTCAGTGTCAGAAATAACATTATAATTATGCAGGTTGCAGGTAGCTAAGCACACAGCTTCCAGTGAAGTAGGTACTTAAAATTATAAGGCAATATCTGTGTTTTTCATAAATAGTCATTTAAACATCAATGGTAACACAAATTTAAGCTGATTTTATATTTGTAGTAAGTATGTTTTCTTAGATTTATTTTGTAATCTGGTGGTGGATTTTCTTGCAGTTTTGGATTGTAATTTTTAGTCTTCAACTAACTTTCTTTCCTTCCCAGTTCTAACCCCTCTTTAAAATGTTGTACCTACCTATCTACTGAGGTATAATCCTAATATTTTTATTTTAATTCCGTTTTACCAACTTTTAGTTAATATTTTTTATTAAGATGAATGAATACCTAAATATTTTTTATTAAGATGAATATTTCAAAGAAACAATGAGATTCCCACAAAATCATGGGGTTCAAACATTAAAAGTAACCCCATTCAGATTAAGAAGTAATGAGTCTAAGAAAGATATTATGATTACTGGATGTCCAATTTCTCCAATTACTATGTATAACCACCACTAAAAAAGTAAAGCAAATGCCTGCCCCACAGCCATACAGTTCAAGCCTGAATGGCTTATGAAAAATGAATGGCTGTGTACCAGCTCAAGTGTTGACAAATTGTTCTGCTGGCCTTGTTTATTCATTAAGTACCAAGTGTTCTCCAAAAAAAGTACCTATAAAAACTTATATGATGCAAAACTGGTATGAGAGAAAATCATGCTCTGCAGGGAAACAGCCATAACTTACAATGGGCTGTGTTTATGAGACCATAAGAACTAAGATCTGATAAATTAATAATTTTATTTTTTCAATACTTCTGGGTATAATTTGTCTTCACCTAGTCTTGAAGTCAGGAGCCGCCACTGTATGTCACATGCATTAGCTAAGATTTCAATTCGTTATGAAATAATAATATACTTAATGTATGGGTCCCACGCTAGCTTGTATAAAACTAGAATGGGTCCACCACCGGAAAGTTCAAGAAAGAGAAAATCGTAAAAGAGTTCGTTCAGCTGGAAATAGTCTTTCAGGATTTTACGAGCATTCCTGGTTAGGAATCAAATGTCAAGTGAACCGCACAGGTACACAAAGAAGTAGTCAGTCGAGATAATTTACCATGCTAGACAGCGTGTCTTCTCATTTTTGACAGTTTCATATCTTACGTATAATGCTCATTGTTACTTAGCTTAGGGGAAAATTATGTGAGATTAGTTCTCAGTTTTAGGGTTTCAAAAAGTACCAAATTTTTACCATTAAATTTTAATGATAAAAATTAGAACCTCGCTTTCCATGCGGAAGGTCCCGGGTTCGGACCCCCGCGCCGACAAAAATTTGTATTCAAAAATAGGTTACAATTGTTTATAAGGGATACCTTCCGGTGCGCTCGTGTTGACCCAGCACCTAAGTGGGAAGTATTGTGTCACTTCTCGCCCATCAGAGGGGAGGCATACTACGGGATGGGCAGGCTACAACATAGACCACAAGCCTCTACAGTAGCTCCTGTTTCATAGTTACGAAAAAAAAAGGCTTTGATACACTCATATTTTTTTTTACTGTGGAATGTATTTATTAAATTTTTAGTTCATCCTGGTTAATGGGTATTCCTTACAAATTTCATTCTGGTGTGACCATAGTCTAAGTTTCATAATCAAACATTTCATAAAAAAAGAAATCGTCACCTGTGATTTAAACCAGGGTCCAGAAAATGTTGGGATCTCAACTTGACCTGGACGAAAGATTTTTGGATCAACCACCTCTGATGTTGATTGACCTCGGGAATGAATTATTTCATTAGTGAATGGTGCCAGGTTACGGCTAGGAGCAGGTTGAAGAATTGAATTCTTTATATTTGTACCAGTTTTACACGTGGCCTCTTGAGACACTTCTTTCTCCGAGCTTTTTAATGGTTCAACTTATACATTTAAATGATTTACGTATAATATAAAACTGATCTGAGGACAACTTTCATGTGTTTGGAATCAAGCCATTCTGTCGTTTTGTCTAGCCAGGTAGGTGACTTGGCAGATCAAGTACCCATTATTCGAATAATTTTCTTCCAAGAAGCGATCAAACTGGTCTTCAATAGAAATTCACGAGTCACTTCACGATCAAAATGCATTTGGAAGTGATTGCAATATGCTAATTTATCTTACGAGAATTATTTATAATCGTAGATATAATAATGATATGACCTGCCCTGTCAACGATAGGTAAATTAATATTGTAAAATTAATGTCTTAGAGCGTACTCGATTTGCATAGTACGAAAAGTCTTTTTTTTTGTTGTAAATATTGGTAAAATGTTGCGCTCAGATATAATTTACATCTTTTCAGCAACTTGTCGTTGTTGGTAAGCAATGTTGTTTGGGAAAAAGAAAAATAACAAAGAAACGCCCTGCACTTGTGTGCTAGTGACGTGTGGTACAAAAACTCAAAAGAGGAGTCAAATCAATGTAAAAGAAGTGGTAACTGGTGAAAGAAAGTCATAATCCCAAGGTAAATGAAAGCACCCCCGGCATAATAGGCACACCTCATAAAATTCAAAGAGCTTTCCCATTTACTACCAGTTTTTGAATTGAAGCCAACAAATTCATCAAAAGAAGAGAAGGTGTATATTAAAGTGCTAATTAATTTCTTAATTCAGAAATGTTCATAATACTGCTATATTAGAAACCTTCAGGCAACTAAGATCGGTTTTAGCCTCCGTTTTATAGATTAGTTGATTACCAACCTATACATATAGTTGTTATTTCGCACATTTACAATTTTCTTACGATAAATGAGAGGAGATGGAACTGGTTTCCCATAGAACACTAATGTTCAATAACGTACTGCATGGTGAGAACATGAATGGGTTCTGGTGGTCGACTTTACGAATCACTGGTATAATTAACATGACAATCTACGGTCTCATGGTGTTACGACCCTGCTCAGGCTGAGTGAGGTTATTGTGAGTATAAGCAAAGTTGGGAATAACCAACGAGTTGCCGTTCCATTTGCCTGATGACCAGAATTATTACCTATACATACATATCTTTGACACATCAAGGCTTTATAACTTTTAGTGGAGGCGCCAAAACACTTTCTCGTAGTTACTATTTCACAAGAAAAATTTTCTGATATCTCCCGATTTGCTCAAAAGCAGAAGGACAAGAAGCTAACTAATCTGAAAACACCTTGATATTTTTATTTTATAACAATGCAGTTTTAGCTTTCGTGAGATTGTTTCTTAATCTTTTCAAAATCAAAATTTCCATTTTATTTTTGTACCCTAAAAATACAAAATGTCAAAAAGCTTTTATTTACATCATAGAAAGCAATGAACCAAGAACCTTGGCATTGTATTCCGTGTCTCGAACCACGACAGGTGTGACCTTGAGCGTCCCGTCGTAGATTCTAGACACCGGGAATCTGGGTTTGATCGTAGATAATGACGAGATTTTTGTAAATATATATAGATAGATCTTTTGGAGTTCATAAGCTGTTTAAACTCAAAATGTCACTTCTATCCATCAAGATTTGGGTACATTGTAATAATGAATTGAAGGATATAATATAAACTTGAGGAATTTTTGATTATTTTTGACATTAACCCTTGTTGCTTCATTTTTATGAAAAATTTATATAATTTTATGACACTGAATTAGAATTTTAATAAATTTTTAGTACATGATTTTTCCAGATTCTATAATCAATGCTCAAAAAAGAGCAAAAAAAAAACACAGTAGCAGTAGTAATAGAAAACATAGAAATAAATACCATAACATGCATTACCATGTAAACATTGAACAATGTACCTACGTTCACCTATGTAAAATTGTATGACATGATAATACTCATACATTGATAGTATTCAAGTTAAAACGTATATTATAAGATTTCTATAGACATTTTCAGCATTTTACTATTTAAATTAAACTTGTTAAAATATTTGCGAATTTAATAGATTTTTCCAAGAATATTGTTCCAAAAAACTTAATCATCTGATATATACCTACCTACTAGGTACTTAATTGTACCAACTTAGTTGAAATAATTGGGACTCAAGTTAGCATGGGTTATATTGAGTTTCTCTGTGCGCCTAAATTGTAAAGGAGACATATTCGATCCCGCTGAGGATAAACTTTAAACCAGAAATCATCCAGAGTATTTAGTAATCTTACTAAGAGAAGCGACAGAATTACTCAAGTCTGTACTTCTGAGTTTTTCTGTCTAATTCATGATGGGAATGATAGAAACAAGGTATTAAGAAAGAGACTTGATTCAACTAGGATAATCTTATAGGTACTATAGATGTCCTATAAGTATACTATAGTATATAATAATAATAACACTCTTAGTGGAAGGTACCAGTGTGACCACCACCAGCGAGATAATGCTTAAAGCTTTACACCTAACCTG
The DNA here is from genome assembly GCA_024516035.1 of Bactericera cockerelli. Lineage (NCBI taxonomy): Eukaryota > Metazoa > Arthropoda > Insecta > Hemiptera > Triozidae > Bactericera > Bactericera cockerelli. Next base: position 24,588,006 of record CM044959.1, on the reverse strand, counting down.
CAGAAATCTTATTATTATGTGGTCCAAACTCAATTCACGAGGAATTATGCACTGAGTGGATTTTAACCAACGGATCTTCGCTAACCGAATACAGATTACGCGTTAAAAACTTGACGACCAGAGGTAAACCTAATTATTTGAAGGCCTAAAACCCATGATTTTGCTTAAACCATCTAAACCCATGGTTCAGTAAATTTGATCAAAACTTCCCGTATAAATAGACTTGATTATTAGATGTTTTTTAGTTTGGATCTGTGCTTTTCCAAATCTGTACAGACTTACTGAATACGAGAAAACATATTGAAAAGAATAGTGTTACACAAATACACTATACAAACATAATTATACACCTTTAGGACATGCATAACACGGTAAGTGAAGTAGTTCACTTAAAGTTAGAATAAAAAAAATCTCTAAAGCACATTCTGGTTGCCACAGAATTTGAATCCAATCTTCTCGTAACTAGATATGGATCTTCAAGTTTCTACTGGAAGTGGCGCTCTGATGGAAAATACAAGATAAAAACGAATGGAAAGATTAGAAAAATCTAAACATATTATTGAAATGAGCTTTCAACAGTACAAATTTAATTGATTTCGTGATTTCATATATAATAAATTAATTCTCTTTAATTTTCCTGTTGCTTCTTTGCTATTAGTATTGAAAACAATAGTTTCTTATCATAGTTTCACATAACCACAAACGAAAGAAAAGAATATCCAACCAGCATCAAGCTAAATTGTCAAACAGTTAGCTTTCTGTCTTAGATTCTACTACCATAAACCATGTGGCTTATTTGTTTAGAATAAAGTAGAAATTAAAAATAGAATCTTTCTCGAGAAAGAATTTTAAAATTATTCCATATTGAATTCTAAAAGTAAGCAGAATTTTATATTACTTTCACTTTTTAGTAATAGGTACCAATGTACTGTACTAATATATGACCTTATTTATTGCCGATTTGCAATGAGTCTCATATTTCAGCAGTAAGCCCAATATGTTTATATTGGTCAAAACCAAATGGGAGGATAACTGTCATATGTCTGGCTAGGTTTCGAAGCCGTGTGGATACAAACCAACGCCCTCTAAACCATCTGAGCTTCGGACTGACTGTTCTGAAATAAGCGGAATTAGCGATATAAGGTTTTATAGCAATAATTCGCTTCAGTTTGTACAAGGAATTACCTACGGCTTGAACGACAAGCTTATCGCCTTGTTATAATTCAAAAAAAAAAGAAGAAAAAGGAATTACCTAGTTTTGTTGAATATTTACTTTGTTAAGAATGACACAATTACAAATATGTAGTAATCAAAAAGAGAACAGATTGGCCAATCTTAACAAGCCACGCTAGGTAGGCTAGGTGGAATTCGAGGAAAATGAAATTTTCTTCAAATTCCAGAAAATTCCAAGCCTTTATTGGGATAGAGACTAGAGTCCACGGCACCCATCAGTCGACTATGTAGATGATGGATCACTCAACTAGACTTGTTTTCTTTACATCCCTCATGTTTTTATTTTATATCCTAAGGGATCTCAAAATGGAATATGTAAATCCACGATTTCGAGATAAATCAGCACATGCGATTTAATTGCATCCAAACGAGCATGAAAAATCCAACAACCTATAATTAATTAGCCAATTAAAAGCTATTACAATACATAAAATACGCCTCCCTAGGGTTGGTGCCAACTAATGCCAACATAGTTGAACAACTGGAATGCAGTAAGCTGGCACAGGTACATCGGGAAGATTCATGATATGATAGTCAAGGCGTATCCTATTTTGAGACTGAGGACTTTACATGACTTTCTGTCCTACCTTTGGGCTTAGTTTCCTGTTTATAAAAACAAATACAAACTATTGAAAAACAAGTACACTGGGTATTACTAAAAAATAAGTATACACTGGGTATTATTCATAAAGAGGTGCATTGTTAAACTGTTGACATAATGGGACTACCTGTCTTGCGCTGACAGTCTAAATAAAGCACTACTTATTACCAGGCATTTTTAAGTTCTGTGGGGGTTTGAGAATTAAAGATATTACCTACTCACCGAAGAGAATAAAAGATTCCATGCTTAACAGAAGTACAGGTGAAGTGCTAGCAACTGTTAGAATGATCCTTTTCAGGTTTATTTGGTTTACAGCTTCATTGCCACTTTACAAAAAGAGTTTAGAATCAATGTGTTAATCTAATAAAGATGAAGCCAGCGTCGATGGCATGTTGAATACACCGGTTCCCTTCAGAACACCGAAGTTAAGCGACATCCAGCGAGGTTAAGACTTGGATGGGTGACCATTCTAATTCTAATTCTCGTGACGCTGGCTTTTCCCGGCCCCACTCAGGCTGGGTGAGGTCAATGTGAGTAGCAGGTTTGTGAGTTTCCTGCGAATGGAGGGTAAAACCCCCGTCGTGATATGACCATGGCAGTTGAAAGCGACGTTAAAACCCCACTTAAAAAAAAATAAAAAATAATAAAGATGATTATATTGGTAAAGCTTTTAAGCAACTACATCATACTTATATTTCGTTAGTATCATACACAAGTAAGTTTTTTTTTAGGAAGTTCACTAAATGCGTAAAATTATTTCACATCACTTAATGCTTTTAGGAAGAACTTTTAAAATAGACGGATGAATTTTATGAACATTACAAGAATTTATTTTTAAATCAAATTCAGATTGAAAACATGTAGAACATCATTTTATTTTTTAATTTATGTAAATCACTTCATTGCATTTTAAAAAAACGAACACAATTCGATATCTGTAGATATAACTGGGAATTGCTTAATCAATTTGACACAACTGAAAAAAGTACTCTGCACACTTTCAAATTTCAGCCTTTTTTTTACATGCCAGAAACAAAATGGCGAGTAGGCCAAAGGAAAACGTGACTTGAAGCACAATCACCTCAGATTCAAGTAATATTACACGCACTAAAGACTCAACTAAAGTCTTTGCTCTCACTCGCAGTGTCCTCCCTCAGTCCGATCAACGTAATCTGATTACTGCTGACTGTTCACGCATCCCTTTCAATACTGCTAAAGTCAGGTGGCAGGGGCACAACAACATGTGCAATTGTGCATAGACCTGTACTATATCCCCCAGGTGAGAACTTAGTAAAAGCACTTAACTTAGAATCCATGCAGTGTCAAAGGACCAGGCATTTCTTTTACAATTTTTCATACACAATTTGAAAACATGTTTTGGTTTTGAACTGTGAAGTCGAATTTTCCGAAGCGAGTTTTTGTATTTAAGTTTTTTCCAGCCTTTAGGAAGTTTTCAGTGAAAGTTGAACTAAGTTGTTAGTCAATGCTTATTTTCTATATGTAAATTGAGAGCTGTGATTTAAAAGAAGACAAGGTATTTCTTGTACAATTGTTCATACACAATTTGTTTCTTCCATGAAGCCGCCTCATCAGCTTTATCAGTTTAAATTCTAAAAAGCAGACCGAAACAATACTTGGACATTATATTGAAGATCAATCGGACCGTAACATCGGAGATCATACATCGAGTCCAAGCACCAATTGCAAACGGGTCCAACAGGGAAACAGGTAAAACTAAATCAATAATTTCAGAAGATTTTCTATTTTCTGGTGGATCTGTTGAGGGCAAAATAATAGACAAAATTGAGATAGGTTTGAGTGAGTATTTGCATGTCCCAATTTAAAACAATATGCAAAATCTACCCTAAGTCCGAATCACAGAGGTAAACCAAAAATTCACCCTAAGGGTGAGGAGAATAGAATAGCTGGGAAAGCTAACCAGTGTCTTGGGGGTTAAAAATACCATCATGATGCGACCAGAAAATAACCAAGAGAAAAGGCATCGAGACTACCAAAACAAGATAAGGAAAATATTAATGCATGTAGCCGCCCGTTCCTGAAACACTCTCCACTGACATACTCTCCAAATCTCCCTTTCAACCGTCACACAACGCAATAACCAATCAGAGTGCGTTGTGTGACGGTTGAAACGGAGATTCGGGGATTTTGATAGTGGAGAGTATTTCTGGAACGGGCAACTGGTGGGGTTAAAATCAGAGCACAGGTGGGGTTAACCGTTTTGAAAAGATTATTAAATTTTTCATGGATGTCTTAGAAATTGGCATAGGCGCTTATCGCCGCTATTGGAATTAAGTGGTAAGTTCGGAAAAAAGTTATGAAGAAAATAACAGCAAGAATTACTTCCGAGAAATTTCTAATATTAGAAATCGGAAGTATTGTGTTCGTTTTTGTAAAAAAAAATATTTTTTTGCTCCGATTTCAATTTTTTTCATATTTCTGGACGTTTCATAACCTCCTGAGCAAATTTGGTTTTGTGTCCGTCTGTCGGTCTGTCGGTCTGTCTGTCTGTCTGTCTGTCTGTTAAAACGATTCCTTGTAACGCGCAAATCTCGGAAACTACTCGACCGATTTTGATGAAATTTTGCTCAAATCTAGGAGACATTCTGTAGATGGTCCCATTTTAAATTCATCGAATTCGTACTAGCGGCTCTGGGTGAAAGAGACCATGCGCCTGACCACTAACTTTTTACTTAAATGCTTATATCTCGTGAACGGTACACCCGATTTTGATGAAATTTTGTATGTATATGCATATTATTGTTTTACACAGGCTTTTTATATTTTCTTTTTAATTAATTTTAATTTGACTCTGATATTTAAGAAAATCCAAAATTTTGGACAAAAAAGTAAAAAAATAAGGACCACGACTTGCCGTTACAGAATTTTTTGTAAAATCTAGAATGTAGAAAAAACGGTTTTCTACCATATAAAACAAATTTGAAGAAAATCGGTTCAGTTGTTTTAGAGATACAAGTAATTTAGTATAAAAACTCAAAATTCGCACGTGTACACAATGTGAAACAATCACGAGGAAGTATTGTGTCCATAATTGGCAGTGTTTTACTTCCGAGAAATTTCTAATATTAGAAATCGGAAGTATTGTGTTCGTTTTTGTAAAAAAAAATATTTTTTTGCTCCGATTTCAATTTTTTTCAGATTTCTGGACGTTTCATAACCTCCTGAGCAAATTTGGTTTTGTGTCTGTCTGTCGGTCTGTCGGTCTGTCGTTCTGTCGGTCTGTCGGTCTGTCGGTCTGTCGGTCTGTCGGTCTGTCGGTCTGTTAAAACGATTCCTTGTAACGCGCAAATCTCGGAAACTACTCGACCGATTTTGATGAAATTTTGCACACATCTAGGAGACATTCTGTAGATGGTCCCATTTTAAATTCATCGAATTCGTACTAGCGGTTCTTGGTGAAAGAGCCCATGCGCCTGACCACTAACTTTTTACTTAAACGCTTATATCTCGTGAACGGTACACCCGATTTTAATGAAATTTTGTGTGTGTATGCATATAATTGTTTTACATAGGCTATTTATATATATTTTTTAATTAATTATAATTAGAATCTGATATTTAAGAAAATCCGAAATTTTGGACAAAAAAGTCAAAAAATAAGGACCACGACTTGCCGATACAGAAATTTTTGTGGAATCTAGAATGTAGAAAAAACAATATTCTACCATATAAAACAAGTTTGAAGAAAATCGGTTGAGCCGTTTTGGAAATACAAGTAATTTTCTATAAAATCTCAAAATTGGCACGTGTTAACAATGTGAAACAATCACGAGGAAGTATAGAGTCCATAATTGGCAGTGTTTTTTTTGTTCTTCCATGGAGTAAAATAGACTTTCCTCTCAGTGTCCCCTCTGTAACGGAAGGGCACACTTCGGTTTTGAATAACACGGAAGAAACCTTACAAGTCACAACCGATAGCTTGAACGGAACTAGCATTGACCCCTGAGCGAAGCATTCGCATTACACGCGTGTGTTTTAGGCAGTTGGTATCGCATCAGCTTACAGTTAACATTATCCCCCCAAAAACACCACTTCGTGGTTAAAAAAAGAAGAACGCCTCACTCAAAAGAATGATTATAATTAGCTAAAAATAAATGATATCAAATTGAGAACACCTTACCACCTCTCTTTCTATATCTCTGCACTCCTCTCTGAATTTATTCCTCTTATGTTTATCTTTCTTTATCCTTTCTAGGGGTCATCCCAAACTTGATTTCTCTTTAAATTTACTTGTTGCACGGCAATAAAAAATGGCGGTCGGAGTATGATTTTTCTGAACTTATTTAATTTGAATCGAGAAAATTACACCGCGACCGCCTTTTTTATTGCCGTGCAACAAGTAAATTTAAAGAGAAACCAAGTTTGGGATGACCCCTAGAAAGGATAAAGAAAGATAAACATAAGAGGAATAAATTCAGAGAGGAGTGCAGAGATATAGAAAGAGAGGTGGTAAGGTGTTCTCAATTTGATATCATTTATTTTTAGCTAATTATAATCATTCTTTTGAGTGAGGCGTTCTTCTTTTTTTAACCACGAAGTGGTGTTTTTGGGGGGATATCAGTTCTTTTTGTACGAAAATATAGGTTCATACACTCTTCTTCTTCTTCTTCTTTTACTCTGTCTTATCCCGCTCAAGCAGGGTCGACGTTGTTCAACCTCATGGTTGAGGTTGATTGGTTTTGGCACATTTTTTTACGGCTGGATGCCCTTCCTAACGCCAACGATTCTATTTGATTTAACGTCCTGGATTAGGACGGGGGTTTTACCCTCCATTCGCTGGGAATCGTACCAGCTACCCAGATTAACCTCACCCAGCCTGGGTAGGGCCGGAAAATGGCAGCCTCACGTGTTTGGATGGAACAGAATTTTCTTCGAAAAGTCTGCCCCAGCCGGGAGTTGAACTCGGGAACTCTGGACTACGGGCAGTAGTCACAACCATTACGCCACGGAGGCTGCTGTATAGGTTCATACACTACTGAAACATTGTGAATAACAAAAGTAAATAAGCTGGGAAAATGTGAATGTACCAAGTTGTCTTTTTTTAAGATATAGTTTTAGCAGTACGCATTTAATTTTTCTAAGGTCAATATGTATTTGGATCACAGATTTGGCCCCCTGAGTCCCCAAAGTGAGTAAATAATATATAAATTTGCAATGCAAGACCTTTTGATTCTATACTCAACATGATTAGGTTTATCTTTCAATGCTAAATAGACCTCGGAGCCTCCTATGAGGGACACTAAAACACCTGGATTTACAAATGCCAAATAAATTAATTTGTAATCACCTTATCAAGGTGAGGTAATGAGTTCTCTCCCGTTGACCTTTTCTTACCCGAATTCTCTCCGGCTTGTTGCAGGGGTCACCACGAGTATCTCTCCCGTAAATAAGACCATGCTTTTTTACATTAGGTATTTAAGAAAATGAAAACTATAAAACTATCATTTTTATATAAGAATCGGCCTTTTATAAGGAAATCTTTTAAATCTCTAACTAATGAAAAGCAATGCCTTCAGTGTATAGTAGAGTTAGGGATAATACATAGAAGGCAATGCCTCGGGTTTATAGTAGGGTTAGGTAAATATATAGGCCATGCCTTGGGTTTATCATAGGGTTAGGAAAAAAAATAGAAGGCCATGCCTCAGGTCTATATCAATGATTCCTAGGTGTTTCGATTATAATTTTTATGCTAGGCCTAAACTATGTAGGTATAAAATCAGGTAAAAATCCAACCGACGCGACGGGAGAAAATTTGGTGTTGATAACACCATGAGCGGGAGAGAACTCGGTGGTGGCGTCTCTTATCAATACCTCACGAGGTATGAGTGTACCCCGGACATAATGGACAGAGAAAAAAAACTTCCTTGAAGGGGATCGAACCCAAGTCATCATGCGTGCAAGCCTAGTATGCTACCCACTTGCCCAAAGTCACTACTTTGTCACAACTTTTAGTGAGTAGCATCGACATTATGAGAGCTAATTCATCATATTTTATCTCCATCCAACCATGTCCAAAATCAATCTCGTAATGCCGCCACAGGTCATTGGCCAATTCGGCAACTACTAAAATTTTCCTCGCGAGGGTAATGGGGTCGTCATGAAGATCAAATATAAAGACTGATTGGTAAAACAAAACAACGTTAAGCCCAAATTGAAAATATAGAGCTAAAAAATTTCGTCCCCACCAGAATTCGAACCCATGCTGACTGGGTGGCAGGTCGAGCATGCTACCAATAGACAAAGTTGTTTTCTAAAGAAACGGACGGAAAATGAACTAACTAAATTAATACTTGGAAACTTAAACATTAAAATTTTGCAGTGAGATAGCGAGGTCATCTCGAAAATACATACTGGCCAAGATCTGAGCACTAAGCTAAGGATTCGAAGTTACCTACCCGCCAAAGAAAATGAAAAGGCCACCAGGTGCCACCCAGTGGACCGGATGAAGGAATAAAATCCATAAATTTGGTATCTGCTCATCAAGATCTTTCATTTGATACCACTTAAGATTAGTATTATCCTTCAATTCCCGATTTGGGCTCCCAAAATCCGAGGCCGCCCAAATGGGCCGCCCGCTTATAATTTAGACTTTTTTTTTGGTCCAGGCTCATCTCCATTATATCTTGATCACTTTAGACACCTCACTTAATCTTCAGTGCCAAGTTAAGGACACGAAGTCGGGTCTCAAAGGATCCGTATGAAAAAAAACAGAAAAAAAAAAAAAAAATTATGAATCTTTTCATGTCTTTCACGATTGTTGGGGGGTCTCGAAAATAGGGTTCCCGTTGGCCTAGGAAGTCAAACAAAAAGTCAAATCAATTTATTTTTCAACGTAGAGTCCATTTCTGCAATAAAAATCGCAATATTTGAAATTCATGTTGCACTTTTCGCTGGCTGAAAGTACATGAAATGCATGTTAACTATGTTTTCCGTAACCTTACACTCTGCCGGGCTGTCTCTTTCTTTGTATAGGCGTTCTTCACACCTCGGCCGAGGTGTTTGATCTCAACTAATGAGTAATGAGCAAGTTCGTATTCCAATTTAACAGTCTGGGCCCAAGTGCATAGACGCTAATGCGGGCAGATTAAATCAATCAACTTTATACACAATCAAATGGCTAATAGCCGTGATTAATCAGTGACAGGCTGTTAGTGACTATGCACTTCACCCCTAGTAAAATAAATCAACCATTAACAGGGACTGCTCACCACAGGCTACATTACGGTAGACCTATCGTATTTTACAGGAGCCTTATAAAGCCAAAGCCTAAACGAAGAAAGAAAATAACTTAATACAATAATTGTACCAACTGGCGGTGCCAAAACTGACAGAATAGCAGTTCATTTGGTCCGGGGACAGGGACACACTAATATAAGTGCAACATTTGTCTCGGAACGTTGCGAAGCGCTTCGCAACGTTTCATGCTCCTCTCTTTCTTTTAATTGAATGAAATCGAATCCCACTATGACTCAAATAATGTACAGAAAAGCTTTGCAACACTTCACATTTAAAATTCGATACAAAATGTTGCAAACCCTTGCGAGAAAAATGTTGCACTGAGTGGGGCTCAACACGAGAGCATTGGAAGGTATTCCTTACTGTAAACAATTTTTGTCAGCTCTGGTTTTGAAACTTCCAGAGAGGCAAGAAAGTAGGTTATTGTTATTACTGAGGTTCACTTCTACAGAACATTGGTACATAATATGTATATTTCATTTGGTTTGTGCCAGCCAGCGTGCCTTATGCGAGACAAGATATAAGTCATTACCACGGCGTAGGATTAGACTTTTGGTATGACAGGACCTAGCACAGGCACCACGTAGTGATCTGACCTCTCCATTGTCTGCAGGTCTGCTCAGATGAATGAGTCTTCCTTCCATTATTCTATTGTACACATTTTGGAGCTTCTTCTGCTGAAGACGATTGATAGTTGTAATAGTTATGTATACGGTATACAGACTAAAATATAGTACAAGCAGATTGTTTTGAGATGTGTATGCTTTTGAAATAGAAGACAGAAAGACAGGATGGATCAAGCAATTGTCATTTGTAATGAATTTTCTGAATTTATACACATTATGTACGGACTCGTCAAGCACCAAGGGTTACCCCGCCCTTTAGATAGGACATTTCTCTCTTTTTTTTCCTTCTTGTATATTTGTTAAATCTTTTTGTTTTTCTTTATATTTTATTGTGTTCTACTGTATATATTTTTTGTTCTACCTAATAAAGCTTAAAAGAAAAAAAATGTATGAAGGATACAGATCCAATCTCTTTTACCATTATGGTTTCAAGATTTTCATGTATGTATAAATAAAATTAATAACACTTTCAGTTTTCACATTGAAGAGTGTCTACTTTCAATGGCACATCTTCCATGTGGCTCAAAATATCGTTCGTGGTTTCTTTAGATAAAACCTTATCTAAATGGAAAATGGGTCTTATCATCAGTGGAGGATTGTAAGTCTGATCCACCTGGTATGTTGCAAGCATAGACCAAATCTTTTTTAATGAGAATTCCCAGGATCTTCTGTTTATAAAATGGTGCTATCAACTGAATGTTAGTTAGGTTTATTCACATATTATTGTTTTGTTTTTACGAAGTGGAAACGCGGTGAAAAATCCTTCGTGTAATATATTGACAATATTGTACTTTTAGTTTGGATGAGAAAATTGATTTGGTTTTTCTTCAACGCCAACACCAAAAAACGATGAACATAGTTTGTATGTAGGTTGTAGGTACATATCTCTAATTCTGACTGCCTTTGGACAAAACTTTTCAATTTTTTGCTCGTATTCAATTTGTCTTATTGAAATAATGTTAGGTACTTTTATTTGACCTTTCTCTAACAACCCATAGACATTCGGCACTACATTATCAGAGTGTGAGAATGTTGGAGAAAAATTATGATGTCATTTATTTTAAAAATAACACAGTGTTGTGTTTCCATTCATGTTACTATTGATATTTCTTATCAATCGAATTAAATTTAATTGCAAGTCCCAGCCAGGGACCTCCGCGCACATGAGATGCAGAGGGATATTTCAAGAGAATGGGCTTCTATTGCAACTGGAACTCAGATAAACTTGGAAAATAACAATATGGTATTTTTAATTATCGTACTCTTTCTATTTTTTCAATAAAGGATTTTCATTGTGTTGAACGTTACCATTTATCAGAGTTGTTTGTCAACAAATTCAAAGGTATTGAACTCTTTTTCTTTTGTGGTATTCATTGAATTGGGTGTCTTAGCTTGATCAAAAACAATAGAAAAAAACAATAAATCCCGCTCAACCCCATCAAAACACAAGAAAATCAACCATGTACTGAATATTATGTGGAAATAAAAGGTTTCTCTCTCTCTCCACCCATCCAATACAAAATCCAAACCAAACAAGGTTTTGAGAGGTACGATAGGTCCATTAAGAACCTGTGTATGTATATCGATACGACGCGACGCCCCAAATTGGAGATTATCTCGACCCATACATAAGTGGCACGATGAGTATTTCTCTGATCTACAAGCTATAATTACTCAACTCTTGTTATGATTTAAAATTTGGAAAACAAAATACACATTCACGCATGCACTCAAGAGTATTCAAAGTGCGTTCCCAGAGGAAATAGAAACTGGAGACCACTGGAGATTTATTGTTGAAGAAGTAATTAGAAACACACCCCTGCCTGTGGATAATAATAATAAATCCTTAGAACAAATAGCCCTAGGGTATACATGTATCCTTCAGGAAACATAAATTGAAAGAATTTGGTGAACAAACAATCTGGTTGAGTGTGATGTAATGCCATCCAGTACAATACTCTGTTTATCCTGCAAGAGATATACATATACAAATATACATACATCTAAATGACTAAATCTAATGCATTACATATTTCTATTTTATGCCTTGTAGTATTTTGACATTTTTAAGCAATTAAGATGTGACTTTTTCATGATAAGATGGTAAAGATGGTAGAATGCCATCACATTTCTCAAAGAGATGGATAGATCGCCGGAAGTAAACATTTAGGAGTTCCTATGACGGTCGAAGATGTACAGTTGTCACTTTACACTTATAGGTAGTTTTTTTGCGTCGACACAATTGTGTTATGCACAATAAGGTTTTCGTTTTTCCGCTAGGGGTGTCACTGGGGGATATTAAACAGATACTGTACCAGCCATGTAACGCCAAAAGACAATAAAACAAATATTTTTTTTTATATTTTTTTTTTTTTTTTTTTTTTACGTGAAACCTACCATATCAGGAAAGCTCTTAGAGAAAATAAAAAAGTCTTCAACACACAAGTGGAATGCAATGACAAATTCCAACTAATCCTACCCTTGTAAACTAACCTTCCCATTTCTAGTCCAAAAAAAATTTCTAGTCAAATTCGTATAGTGAACAGTGTATACCTTTCTTAAGAGCTCCAAGAAGCAACGCGCGATTTTTTCAAATGTAGTTTTTCAGTTGTCTTGAAAATGCCTACAGGAGTAGGCGAAACATGTCGACTCTGTGAACTTTTATACTTGTTTCCTTAATAATTATAACTGTTCATATTTCAAATTTCTGTCGAGTGAAGACAAGTGTTTTTCTTCTTCTTTTTCTCAATTAATAAAACAAATAGTTGGCGCCCCAGAGTTGATGGACATCAAGCTGATACAGGTGTTAAAGGTGGAAGTAGAGTGCCAGAACCAAAAACAATATCAACCACGAGGAAGAGCTTGGCCAATGTCAACCCCACGTCAATATGCCAAGTCGAAATATTGAGAATCAAAAAATTCTTGAATTCAATATTTTATTAAAACTTTTCTCATTTTATTGGCAATCTAAAGACCACTCGAAAGACCACTGGAAAGTAACATAATCCAAATATTGCTTTCCATCACCAACGCCGCCGTCAGTAAGGAGTCCTTAACGGTCTTAGTAAGGACTGTAAGTGGCGCGTTAAGGCAGTAGACTCGTAACCTGGAGAGCAGTGATGGTTGGAGTTATAATTATGGAGAATTTTAGTAAGGCGGGATTGAGTAATTGTGAAATTACGCTTCTTTACACAAATATATGATAAACTAAGCTTTCAAACCATTTTATTCACTTCAAAGACAAAATCTCTACAATATTTCTGGATGAGGCTATTTCTCTTCTCCAGTCCATGTCGTCTTCTCCTTTGGTTTTTGCTGAAATTCTATGAACTTAACAACTTTATTTCTCTGTATAAGTTTTATTCTGTTCATTTCTATTATTGCGGTTTTGAGTTTGTTGTAAGAAGCCTCATGGCTTAGGTAATTTTTGGTCAATATATAATTTATTATTATCGCAAACCACCAACTCTTGAATTATGTATGTTTCAATTTCAGCCATGATTGAATAAACCAGAGCTTCATTGTATGGTTTGAAGGGCCAGCACCAAAGTTAATCACGTAATCTCTACTTTCCTACGAGATTTCAAAAGCACAATTTTTAACAACTCAATTTCGAATCTTGAAAAGGGTCTAATACAAATGAAGTAGGATAATACAGATTACCCCACAGTTAACAACCTGTCTTGAGCACTAGGTGCAGGATTGGAAATATCAGGATTTTGATCAGAAGGTGATGATCAGCATTCCTTATCCCTTGTGCTATGTATTACCTACATTACATTATATCTGGGGGTCTTTTCTAAAAGAAATTCCTATGTGCTGCGTCCATTATTTAGAACTATTGCACCCCATTCAGCTCACTCATCACTTTCAAAAACGTCTGCTGCACTAAAAAGTTTAGCAGGTGTTATATAAGTTCACAGTGTTTGTTTCCAGCTTTTGTTCTGAGTATACAAGAGTTTGGATTTTTGTGAGTGACTTGATTAGGATGGGAGAGGGTGTTCCCTCACCACATTTATCGTACTCAATGGTGTCATTGTATACTCCAATGTTGTTTCTTAGGAAATAGTGACCTGGTAGTAAACCAACTATTTCTCTAGTGTTTGTTTAACCCAGTCAACAAAGGTGTCTGAGTTATTTTATTTTATTATCATTATTTGATTTTAATTCCAACCAGTCTACAAATTTTATGAGTTGTTGCTTATTCTTTGATGTTTGTTCAACCCAGTCTACAAAAGTTTCTGAGTTGTTGTTTTTTTTTTATGTCATTCTCTGATATTGGTTCAACACAGCCTACAAACGTTTCTGAGTTGTTAATATCATTAATGATCATTTTTTTTTTTCTTTTATAATTTTCATATGCGTTGTCATAAGAAATTATAAAAGTGTTTGGTAAGATATACCGCTCACCCGGTCCTTAATAGAACTTAGCCATGTCATTTGCTTACATTCCAAGATGCGCAATGCAATGTTACCAGCCCCCGGGGACATGCACAAGCACGTGCACGTGGACCCGTCTATTAAGAGTTATCTAGGTGCACACAGTTCCGCATTACACCCCCTGTGTACCCTAGACCGAGGGCCATGTATTACCTAGTATACACTATACATAATACAATACATGAAACAAACCGACGTCGCGTCGGTAGTTTGATCGATAAGGCGGTGGACTTGCAATCGGAGGTCGGTGGTTCAAGTCCCAAGTTGAGCAAATATTTAGTAAAGCTGGTTTGAGTTATAGTTACCACGATTGTGATAAGTTTAACTTAACTTTTAACTCTAACAGTACATGTCACACTATTTGTGTACATACAAGGTAAAATTGGTACATATAATATCTATAATTCATTTATATTCACCTAATTTGGTTATAATACCTGAAGCCAAGGGGTGAAATTTCAAATCAAAGGGAAGTTTCTATATTTCTGAACAGTAGGATTTTAAGACAAAGCATTAAATTTCAGAGTGTAACTTATATCTATTTTAAGTGTAAACTCATGTTCTCAAGATTGATAGAACGAAATTCTACACTATAATCTTACAACGTTCCAGTACTTTTCTCAGAAACTATGTAGTTCGGGTCTACGTAGAAAGGTTTCGATAGATCGGTACATTAATTCAGGGCGGCTAGTTCAGACAAAATAATGTATGACAAATTCAGGAATTATTGAGACGATCAGTCTCCGAAATCCAATTTGATTATCATATTAAAATTCATTTTACCATTTGTAATCCTGTGGAATACTGTGGATATTAAACTTCTCTCATATCTCCTGGCAGGATGAAATTGAAATCTACCAGGAATGTTTGAAATTAAGTTTTGACAGTAAAGTTATCGATTCCTATCCCAATATGAATGTTACAAAAAAAAAAAAAACTAACAAAAAATATTTTTTTCTCTATTTAGAAACTTGCAGTACAGACTTCAAATTCCGCTTAGAACCGAATAGTTTAGACTTTTATTGATGCGTTTTTGGTTAGCTCGTATGCAGTTCTTATTACCAAGCCATAAAACCAATCAATTATTGGCTCGGCTTAACTTATATAACCACTTTGATGGGACTACGTGTTTGCCTTCCAGTGATTCCAGTCATCACGGGATCTACAAAAAGCTAAGAATATCCATCCATCCTGTTCTAGGAATATAACCCATGTTTAAAATACAGAATATGTTTAAGTAGGTCCCAAGCACAGTCCTTCCCTTTAATTATAATTTTCTATCAAACCTTGTTCAATTTTAGTGCTCTCTCCGTAATCAGGATCAAACTGGAACAAGGTTCTGAGTGAAGTGAGAAGATGTGGCTTCTGGACATTAAGACTTGGATTGTAGGATTTATAGATGTTATCAAGTAGTAAAAAGTAGATTTTAATGGCTTGTCAATCCCAACGTATCCAGGAGGAGATACTCAATGCTCGCATTGAACTAAGTGATGACAGTTAAGATTTGCAAAACCTACGGAAATTTAATATTATAATTTTACAATTTAAACTTTTACAAGTACCTGTTTGCCTGTTTTTTTTTTTCGTTGCATACATTCTGTGGCCCTCAAGCAGAGGGGCACTCATGAACATCTTAAGTTTAGTATGGTCTGTAGATTTGCAAGTACTATACGTAGACATTATGTCCAGTGGTGTATGTATATGTTCAGCATATAGAAATATTAAACAATATTTCTATGGAACATCTAATTATATATGTTCAGCATAGAAATAGTAAATAAAATTTCTAGTAAATAAACATCCAATGACATGACAGGGCCAAAATTGTCAATAGTACAATGAGAAAGATCTCTAAATACATCAAAAGTTATGAGATCAATATTTTGACGACGCAGTCTTTTCAAAGTGCAGATGAAAAACTCTTAAATGAAATGAACAGAAAGTCAAACAATAAGAATATAAATAAAGCTTTTCACATACATCATCTAAACATTCTAAACTCTTAACTAAAGAGTTTTGAATAATATTACTAGGATTTAGCCAATGCACGCATGATGTCTTTAAAACAAGTACGATTATGATAAGAAATTTAAATTTAATTATTACATTATTAGGGTACTAACTAATCAAACAAATAATTGACTGAAGATATAACAATACCGGGACTTCATGAAGTTCATCAAGAACTTCATTTTCTGTTTATACTGATTATACTTTTGTTGCAATGGAGATCACGTTCTTCAAAGATATGTGCAAGACTTGCATCCAACGGATCAAGCCCATAAATAAAAAATCCGATGTTTTGGGTCACTAACATGTTCTCATAAATTTGGAACCATTTAATTTGATGTTTACCTAAATCCAAATTATTTATTCATGAGATACTGGAGCTCCTCTGGTCCAGAATTCCGGTTTAGCTTGGTGGGTTCACAGTCTTATCTGATAGCAGGTGAACAGATAAATCAAATTTGGACAACATAAATCTAGACTTGTCTGGTCCTATGCTAGGAGATCTATTCATAACGGACAATTCCCATGGAAGGTAGAAACAGATAGAATAATTTGGCAGCTCATCTTATTGTTATACCTGAGCAAGAGAATAAAATGAACTATGGACGTGATACTCACGTTATCAAACAAAAGAAGGCAATAACTATTCAAGCTATGAAAAGATATTCAACATCTTGAACTCGGCGTCCAATGTTCTTTCTTCCAATTATTTATTTACTAATCATTGATAAATATTTCGATATGACATAGAGTGTAATTAGTACTTATAATCTATTAGTAAAAGAAATGTGTCAGCAAAAGGAGATATTAATAGCCTACATATTTTAATGAGTAAAACAATCTATCGTTAACAAGGGAAAATTTTCGAAAAAAATTCTTTCACAATGAATCAACTACCAACATTGATAGCCCAATTTGATTGGACGTTAACGTTGGTTCGTGGGTTGATTGAAGAATATTATTGGCAATTTTTTCTTTTGAAATGACCTCTTGGTATATCTTTCTTTCAAAAACGATTCTCAAAAAATGGTTAAAACTTGAGCCTAACTAAGATACGAGTATTATTACAATCTGAATCCAACCCAAAAACACTAGGATCAAATTCCACGTTCTTGCAAACACTTTGCAGAAGAAATTTAATATTCTACTTTAAGCGTGTTATCGTGACTGAAATTTAGCTTTTATTGCAGAATAGAACCCAAGAGAATCCTCCTCGGCACCCAGTGAAGAGTTCAATTTAGAATAACCTTGTTACCTTGGACTCAGATAACAGGTTTCACAATGAGCGTATGATATCAGTACAGGGTCCGCTGAAATTTCTCACCAATAACAACAACGTTGTATAAATTTCAGTCGAGAGTGTAAAAATCTCAAGGATAACTTTTGAGACCTCTCGGCTAACAAATTGATCAGGATAATACGCAGATTTTTTCTAATTTATACGAACGAACTTTGAAATAAAGTTTTATAAGGTCACAGTGGAAGTCCTGTGACCCTTGGCGTAACTTGTGACGTCTTTCAAAGAGGCACGAAACGCCATTCCGCATCAGGCAGTCAGTCAATCGGATCATCACCGCTTTTGAATAATGTTGTGAGGCATGTCTTATAATAATATTTTGAATAATACATGTCTTAAACTAGTGTCCTGATAATATGTATGTAATTTGTTCTTTTTGTAAACCTTGTACATGTAGTAATATGCTTTGAATTCATCCATGTGTGCCCAACTGCCCATAGGTCTGCAATATAGTAGGACAGTAGGTATATTTATGATATGAGAATGTGTTTGGGTTTTGGGTATACAAGCAAACTTAATATAGATAGCTAATAAAATCCCAAGACCATATTCTCGGCATTCTCATTCAAGTTGATTGAACTCCACTCTCTGTTGATAAAAACGTACAAGTTCTTCATATGGTGCGAAGAAACAAAATGAATGAATACAATAAGAGAGAAAAAAATATCGGCGTTCATAATTATCATAAATAGCGTAGGATGTTATGTCACAAATAGCCCATGCCATGCTTGGAGGCTTGGATGTGATTTGAAACTTGCACTGGTCAACATCCGAGATGATGCTTATCTTATCAGTCGATATATTGCACGATCCACGGAAAAAAAACATCATAAATTATTATAAGTAGAAATGCTCGATACTCTAACTTTAGTAGGTATCAGGTATTAAGTGGATTATTAACATATCTGACGGGGGAAAATTCAATTCGACTAATGTCACACTGTCACAGTCACAGTTATTACTCTAAACCAGTGGTTCCCAACTGGTGGGTCGCGACCCACTGGTGGGTCGCGAGAAGGTTATCAAGTGGCTGCAAAAGGTTTTTTCATGGTCTTCGCAAGGTCCTTAGTTCTTAGTAGAAAAATTTAAAAGTTTTCTGATTCGTAAAATGTTAAATAAAATCCAATGGCGCTCTTTATTGAAAAAAAAAATGTGTACAAAATGTTACCCTTAGACTTCGAGGGGTTAATTATATAATTATGAATCTCGGCACAATGATCAGCATAACACAGTTCAATTACACCTTTAAATATTTTAGGTTTACTTTTTAATACCTTATCCCTTGAGTAAATCCGCCAAGGGCGGAAACCATCCGCACTCGGGTTCAAGTCAGGTGCTACTCGAGACCACACTTTTATTTTCCTTTTTCCTAATTTTGTAATAATTGAATGTTTAACAATTAATAATATTTTATTGTTTGCCTCTTAATAAAATGCTTAATTATTTGTTGTTTTTTTTTCTCAAAAACTAATACCTTTTAGAAATTTTGGTTTAAGAAAATTAAAAAAGCAACTACGAAATAGGACAGGTGATTACCCATTTGGTGGAACTCCCGTCTCTGAATGTTAAAAAAGTGGGTTTCCATGGAATTGAGTGGAGAAACAATGCTTAACTATCTTACATAGGACTCTGACCACCAACCTTCCGTTTAACTGTTCGTTAAAGGATCGAACATTATTAGGAAGCCACCGTTTAGCTCAGTGGTTTTAGATACTCGCCGTCATCCGAAGTTTTGTTTCGGAAACCCCAAGCGAAAAAAATATTGAAATTTTGTTTAAACAACTGTACTATCCTAGGATACTTTGGTGTGCGTATACTGTTCTAAATGAAGATTTGTCAATTCTTCATCGAGGGGGAGCATAATATTCTACAGATGGTCAAGTTAATTACAACTTAAACATGCTTACAAAATAAAAGAGCCGTGAAAACACCATCTTTAAAATTAATGGAAATATATTTAAAACAATGCTAAGTTGGTAACCCAACGAGATATTAATTTTAATCTTATTAATAACGAAAAAGGACTACCTACCTACCATGTGTTGTTGTTTGTTTGTCCGGAGTTTTTTAGCCCAAACGGTAAGGAGATAGCGAAAATGTATCAGAATTGACCCCCAAACCATTACGTTTTGTCCATAGAATTAAAAATAAAAGGCATTGCTGTACCAGCAGTCGATGCCTTATAAATATTGAAATTTTTAATCCGTTGACAATAAGCTCGGCAAATTAGTATTAACATATGCATGATTCGATCGAAAAAATCACTTGAAGCTTAAATCAAGGAGGCTTCAGTACAGACTGTATAGAGCATTGGAAATGTGGTAATCTAGAGAGTTCAGGCCAAAAGAGAACCGAAAAATTAATTGATCAAAATGTTTATTAATGATGTTGGGAGGATTATCAAGTCATGATGAAATTAATAAATGATGCCCATTAAAAACTTTAAAGATCTAAAGCGACCGGTAATCGTTGGAAACATTTAACTTGGAGAAGCTTTTTCTTGAATGCATCGTTTTTTAATTGCATCTTGCACACTCTCTGCTGCTCCTCCGGACAGGCCAGCACTTTCCTTCCATGAAGCATCACAATGGCTATTAGCCCTGTCTTTGGTGGAAATTCTATACCTTCTTAGAACTACAAATGCGTTGATTATGTTCTTTTCATATTGTGATATAAAAAAATATTTGGGCTTTTTCTGGTTGACCAACAATATGGTTTATCTTTATTTATGTGTCGGAACCAGTACGACACAAAAAGAAACTTTGGTTCTTACAGCTTGATGTTTTTTCCCTCTCTCTCTTTGTTGATTTCTAAAAAAAAAGTTTTTTCTTCAAACCATTTTTTTGCAGTGAATTTGCGAACAAAAATCAGCAAACAAAACCATACTGAGACTAAGTACAAAGAGAGCAAGGTTACTTCTTATGTTAGAAGTTCCTCGTGTTCAAATACCAAGGCCGACATTTTGAACTTCATTAATTATTAGGATTCATTTTACAACTTCGTTATCTGAAAAGCAAAACCAACATTTCCACCGGCTGTCGAGAATATACTTGGAAGAGAATGCCGTTGGCATTAGCAACGCCCTTTATCAGTTTTTTTTTTTTTTAATTCAATTCATACTTTGTTGTAAAAACTTGATCTAACATGTTTAATAACAATATACTAAGTAAACATAAAAACGTATACTTAGTCTATTCACGTCCGGCTCATGGTTCATAGGAAAATGCTATGAAACAGGTCACCCCACTCAACGTTAGGATTGTGCTCTGAAAACCTTCACTTCAGTCAGTTGCCATCAGTCAACACAGATAACTGAAGAAGCACTACTGTAAAAGTCTTAAGAACAAATACAATAAAACATGCTAATCAACCTCAACTTCTTCACTAATACAGTCCATGTTTTTCCTTCCTATATTAACATATTGTCGGTATATTATTTTAAAATTTGAACGTTCAATTTTTGCATAGTTAATTCTAAAGAAGACTTGATCATGGTTTCAATAGACTATCTTACCGTTATAAACAGTTATTAAATGCCTTGTTTTCAATGAACTTTTTCCTGTATTTATTGTGATTAAATGTTTTCTAATTCTACCTGTGTTTCCTTTCATATAATAACGATATTTCATCATTATACTTATTGGATCCGTTTCCCCAACTTTTTTCCAGATTATAGCCTAACAATATTTAATTCGTGAACTATCAGAAGAATATATTTCTCTCGTTATGACTTCATTCTCTGCCATTCTTCCAGAGTTAACTTTACCAAAAACAGGTCACAGCTCCATCAGCTTCATTCATCTTTTCTCTTCATTCTCATGTAAGTCTACGGAATGATTCACTAATGCTCCCTTTTCGAAGTGCTTCTTTCTCCATGCAAAATTCCATCTCAATGAAAATATTTTATGCTGATGGCAAAATCCTTGATTTGGGGATTTCAGCCAAATATTATGAGGAAGAAAATGGTTCCAGAATAGTTTATGCATCTTTCTTCAAAGTGTATTGAATCGATTTCGTGCAAAACTTGAGTCCAGTTACTATGAAACATAAATTAAGTTAAGAAAAAACTATTGATCCAGGACTTATTTATGTATCTTGATAAGTGGCTCCCAACAATTCCCAATGAAATTGTTAGTCAAGAGCTTCAAAAAGGATGTCGTCTCATGTCGACATAAAGTTGACAAATTATGGTATGCGAGATTACCGCTTGAGGCACATCCTAGCGTATAAGAGACAAGTTCAGATTCGGACGGAGGACAAAGAAAAAATCCCTACTAACATAACTGTTATATGTAGAAACGTCCCACATACAATCTATTTATCCTTTGACACCCCAAGATGTTTCAGCTGCGGAAAGGAGGGACATGTCTCCAAAAACTGTCCTGAATCTACTCCAGCTCATTCAATTCAACAAAGATTGGAAAAAACCAATCTTACATCTTCCCCACCTTTAGATGAAGATATCTCCTCTTCTTCTCCACCTTTGGATAAAAATATCTCCCCTTCTTGTCCCCTTCTTCCTCCGCCCCCGCCCAGCCAGTTCAGTGATAAAAACTCAGAGATGGAAATCTGTGAAGAGTCCAACACCCCGCAGAATGATTTCTTCCCGAAATTCTCCTCCCCTCTTTCTTCTTCTTTAGAATCTCTGGGAGAGCCCGCCATCACTACACCCCAAGTATCAACCGCTACGTCCGCAACTGAGGAGTTTCCTGCCCTGCCCGAACTCAAAAATCCAGAGACCGCGAAAAATAACAAGAGAACCCGCCCCGCCCCAGAGACTCAACATGAAAAGAAAATTAAAACCTCCTCCTCCCCCCCTGCGGATCCAGAACTCTCTGAGGTTTTAAATCCTTGGTATCAAAAATAATAACTGATACCAAGGAAACCACTGTGACGGCAGACGATTTCTGCAATCTTTTGGGTAAGCTCAGAAATGCCCAGAAGAAACAGGAGATTGTCACTCAATCCGGTCTTCCCCTTGTGAACCTGAAGAACATTCTCCAAAATGTCCATTCTTCTCCAGACACTTCTACCAATATGAAAGCTAGAATCACCCGTCTTCTTAAAACTCTTTTTGCTGACCACAAGATGTTTCTCAAAAACGTAGATAATATTTCTACTTAACTAACTATGTACATAAAATTATATCCTCCTTCTACCCCTTTTTTAGGTATATTCTAAATGTATATGTAAAATACTTTACTCGTGTTACTCATGTACCTATCCATGATTATGTTCCTTTACATCCATTTTTTTTACGACTTACCTTTTATGTTTATTGATATATTTTTTGTAAAATTTATGATTTTTCTCCAGGATGCATTTTTCCCTTGTATACACCTAAAACTCATCATTGTATCTTCCACTAAATAACAGTAAGGCAGCCTAATAACCTCCTTCCTTACTTACCTTTCTAAGGAAGAAAATTTCACCTTCCAGTTTTTGAATTTATCTCAATTAAAAATGTGATATAACTTCATTTTACAGTGTATATAACATAAAATAAAATGTTCGCACACTATAATAAATGAAAAAAAAAAAAAAAAAAAAAAAAAAAAAAAACATGCTAAGCCCAACGACAACATTGGGTTTATAATAATCACGTCCTCGTCTCGATAGTTCACTGTCCTAATCATTAACAACAACATGTGAGTGAATCAATAGAATAGTTGCTTTGGCAGTTTGACACCTAATCAATAATTGAACAATTAAATTCAAGGACTCTGATGGTTCCTAACTACTACAAACTACAAACGATTAGATTGAAGATGTTGCAGGTTGCATTGGAATGTTGATTGAACGAATTCATTTTAATGTAGGTATACTACTCGTATTTGTTAAGAATGTTGATAATCTCCTTGAAAATGGTAGGTCTTTTCCTATTTATACTTGCTAGATATTTACAAACTGATGTTCAAGCTCGTATGGCATGTGCTCATTCAAACTTATTTGGTAGATATACCTAAAAACAAGATATACATATGTGATACTTAGTACATAATTATGAAAGGTACATAATATTTTTGATTAGCTAGGAAAAATATTGCTACTGCAATGCTCAGAATAAAGCTGGGTACCTAGACTAACCAGGTCGATAAGTATATGTTATATAAGAAACGAGTAGGCATTTTAAGATACCAATCATTGATTATAAAGTGTACTACGGGGTCTAGATTTAAATTGAATGTAGTTAAAACTATCGAAATTACGCGCAGACTAAAACGTCTTGTCCTTGAATGTAACAAAAAATCCAACAAGAAACCATAAAACATCAAAACACTTGGATTGGTGTAGCCAAAATTGTAAGGAAAAAAATTCGGTCCACCAAGATTAGTATTGAGAACGTTGCTCAAAATACCGCACAAATCTTTAGCGGAACCTCTGAGAGTTATAAAAATAAGAAACAGTAAATTATGAGTAAGAACTAACAAGACATCATTGACATCTAGTGTAATTATGGGTATACTTTTAAGATAAGTTGATTCAAATCTATTTTATTCTAATTAAAAGATGATGATAAATTCAAAATAGGATTCGGACCGTTCTATGTCTATGGATTTACTAGACCTTCTTCAATGTATTATGACTTGTGAGGAGAGTAGATCATTTCTTGCGTCCACTACTTATAATGTAGCAGAAAATGTGAACCCCAAGAGGAAGTACTTTGGACTTTGTTTTGAGTTCGTCAAAAGATTTTGAGTTCAGCCACTCTAAAAAACCTGATGGTCTACGTGAAGAATTCGCCAACATTCTGGTAAGTGGGTTTCTGTGTTCAAAAATTTCAGAAGAGATTGAAATACTTCTTATTTCGTATGAATAGTAATCTGTTGTCTTGGCAACATTCTTCGTCAGAGATCAGCATGAGGTATGGTAGTGTAGTGGATGTAGCTTATAAGAAAAGAATTTTCGTAGAAATTTAACATAATAATATACTCGTTTTATGTTTAAAACTTACATAAGTTACTAAGTACGCATGTTAGGAATTAAGTTTTGACGTCAATTGAGCCTCCTTATACATACCAGAGTGAGTCAGTAAGGTTATTGATATCTAGATTGTCTTACGAAATATTGACTGCCGAGGTCATTAGGAAACATGGGTTTGCAAAATCTTTGAATTTTCAGATAAACAAGTTTAGGATCCTTAGGAATCTGTTCAGAGTCTGAATTGACCTTAAATAACCTCCCTCAGTACGAAAATCTGTGGCGCACAATTTTATTGTTATCTCGCTTAATGATTTACTAGCTAGCGCCTATGGCACCTTACACCAGTTTTTGTTAAATCGCTGAAGTTAAACAACGTCCAGCGAGGTTAGCATACTTGTTGGTTAACGAGTATGCTAACCTTGCTGCTAACCAAGTTCGAACCATCTTGATGATTGGTTTGTGAGTTTCTTACGAATGGAGAGTAATGACATCACACATGGACTCGGAAAGTTAAGTAAGAAAGAGAGTAAAACCAGAGTCTCGAATGACCTATGGATGTTAAAGAGACGTTAGGCTGATGTGTTAGGGCTCTTGGGATAAAAAACGTTCAAATCATTGATGTAAGTAAAAATTTACTGTAATGAAAAAAAGAATAAATTCTGGACTCTACAAAAGTGTACATTTTTAATTTCTTTCAAGTCATGTTGCTACAAAGAAAGGAAATTATCAATTAATATCAATCTGAACACATTACAAGATCTGAAACGAATAAAACGTCACCAGTGATGTAGAATTCCAAGTATTTGTGTGGTGAGGAGCCCCGGGATAATTGCTACATCCTCTCCAAATGACAACATGAAGAGAGTGCTAACGGAGAAATGGACGGCTAAGTTAAGCATCAAACGAGACTTGCTTGTTTTCATGGCATTTTGGAATTTCATGGTTCTTTTGCATAACTCAATTTTTGAGAAATTGAAGAGTTTTTTGTGAGCAAATGTTTTATTAAAGCTTTACCAATTTGAGCTCTTACTAAAACTTGAAAAAGTGAGAAAAAAAAACAAATAAAAACATACAATAACTACAGTGTTCCTCGCTGTGTTAGGGCTCGGTTTATTTTGTGACGAGCGCAACCAGTAGGGTATAATTGAAAACCTATAAAATGATCCATCAAATGGACCTTCAAACAATGTGGCCATAGGTGATGATTATGTAAATGAAGACAACATAATGGCGTCATTAGAGCTAATGAAGACTAGATGCTGCTTAATTATAATTCACAGTACTTACAATCTTTTAATTGATATTATCTTGTTTGTTGTGACAACTTTATTAACTTTCTGTAATTTATAATTAGTCATGTATATGAACATTGAACAGTCGTGCTTATCAACAGGAAAGGTCTTGAAAATGTTTTAGTACTCACAATTTCCCACCAAGGTGTAGAACTTTCTTGACAAATGAATCAGACACAACTGCTAGAATCAAGTGGTAGAAAACACTTTCAACCTTATTCGGTAAATTCATGTCTAGGTAGCTAGGTACTCGATGTTATTATTGTTATTAAAATTCTTCTTGATAAATCCAATATTTACGAGTACATGTCTCATCCTCAACTCTTCAATCGAATGCCATTAGGTAATTCAAAAAAAAAAAAAATAATAATAATAATAATCAATCTCAATTAACGGAGAAGCAATACAATGTGGTCTTGTTAATATGAAAGACCCCCTCTTACTGATTCAACGGCAATGTGCTCATTCAAACCTTGCCTTTAGACCTAGAATAGTCAGATGTCCATGATGTCCAGAGCTCATGAATAACGTCATAAGATAGCTAGGTTCTTGCAGTAAATCTTCAATAGTTACTGCATCCTTGCCAGCATCCAGAATGTAAATCTCACAGTACTATTTACAATATTTACACTTGAGAAATGGTGACATGGCACGGTATGTCAGGCTTGTACCAAGAAATGATCTCCATTTTATTTTCCGCTGATGAGAACACAATTCTCGTGTAGCATTCGTGTAATGGCGGAGGCCGCAGAATCAAACACAAATGCTGCAGTGAACATAGTGAACATTCAACTTGCGCAGAATTCTGTCCGGAATGAGGCATTCGTCATAATTAGAGGCAGCTGGTGACCGGACCTAATACGGTGGTGCTGCTGAATTATAAACATTGCCTGTTGCCTCTGGTTGCCCAGATACCTTGGCTCGGAGTCCAAGCTGTAAGGTCTCAACAAGAATGATAGAGACATAGTGGGAGGCTCTGTGATTCCTCTAGAGATGGCTTTTTAATTTTGATTAAGTCTCAACTTTTAAGACTCCAATTATTGAAAAAAATCTCAGAATACAAATCTGGACCTTAGAGCCAAAGTGTCATAAGTCCATTTTTTTTCGAAATTGAGTTAAAAATACAGCTTTGAAATCAGAAAAGTTAGCTTCACATTGTGGCAAAAAATCACAACTCCATCTATTGTAGTTCCCGAGATACGCAACTTATGAAAAGTCATAACTTCATCTTTTCAGAGAGGTAAACAGTAATAAGTCCAATACTACTGAGTTATAAAGTCATAAATCCTCATCATGAACTTAACACCTGATCAACATGAACATGTCTTTGAGGTATAAAGTCATAAGTCCATTCGTGCATAACTAGTAATAACTAAAATAAATCTTATTTCACCATAATTTTTTATATTATGGTATTGTAGGTACCTACTATGATCATACTTATGAAAAATAAGCTGAAATGGGAAACCCTGTGCTGCAACTTGACTTATGACGTACAATGGATTCAAAATTTGACATTAGTCAGTTAGGGTAAAAAGTCACAAGTCCAAAAAATTTGGAAGTTGGGTGGAAAAGTTCGCAAAACAAAACTTTTCAAAAAGTGGAAGTAAAAATCATATTGAAATTTTCAAAGTCAAGAAAAATTTTGATTGAAAAATGTAAAATTTATTTTGCTTTGAACAATAAAACATTTCCAAAAAAACCTCCCTTTTTTTGAGTACTACAATTCTGACAGTTTTTTGCGTTTTCCCAAAAAAGTAAAAAATGGACTTATGACACTTTGGCTCTAAGGTCCAGAAATATGTTTTATCTACTTGTATAAGCAAAACAAAGGTAGACCTTAATAAACTGATTTTCATAACATTAGAGCTTCGAGAAGCTCTAATGTTATGAAAATCAGTTTGTGTAATTTAGATAGAAGGTATAATAACCAAGGAATATACATTAGTTAAGGACAAATATGTAGTTAACTGATACATTGTAGAATTCTGTGAATGTGCACAGTACATAAACCACTTGTCTACAGTTACCTAGCGAAGTTTTGTATGCCAGACAAGTTGAACAACAAGTACAACAACTTCCAAGCAAGACATTACTGTTGTGTCATAGCTCCGGTTTGTAAACAAAACTTGTAATCAAACAATTGACAGTGAATGAGTAAACAGCTAACAGCTAGTGTTAATGGATTGATAAGAGCTGTCGTACATGGAGCTACTGCCAATCAATTGATCAGTCGTCGGAGATTGGTTCCTGGATTGCGACGCAAAAGACTGTTATCGATCAAATGGAAATACCTAGATACAATATTGTATATCATACTGTGAAAAAGTTCAGGAGGTGCAATTGGATTAGACACAAGAAGATCTTGCTGAAAATGTTAGGATCGCGGAATTAATCAATACTTGAAATGAGCTGTTACAAAAAACTGGACATTCATGAAATACTCGTACAATAAGCAATTTAGTTTTTTTTTTTTAAATGGCTTAAGAAGTCTTGCAACTTCTACTTACCAGCTTTAAGCCATTTAGTGAAATACAGGAGTTCCATGGATAATTGAAGTGAGTGTTAGTTCCACCCCTAATGACTAATGTGACTACATATATACACATACTCTTAGAATTTCTCTTTACTTTCGTCACATTGTGGCAGCCTCAAAGCATGACTCTTCTATAATGTGTCAACTTATAGTGCAGCTTATACGACACACCCGAAATTTCAGTTACATAATTAAGAATTAATTATACATCAAAATGATTTACTTAATATGGCCAGGTACACTAGGATTTCAAACTTAGCTTTTCATTGCCAAATTTAAAATTCCAGATCAGCCAGATCAGCGCTTTGATTGTCTCTATTTTTGTAACGAGCCTCCAGTAAGTTGACTTGAATTGTTCTGTGACTTTAAGCTTAATGCCATACCAATTTATCAATCAAATAATTATATAAATATAGGATTACAATTACATGGATATATCTCTTGCAGTAGGGAACTTTACATCCATCATGAACAGTTAAGAAATCTTTGGTTTACGAGATGGAAGGTGACCGAAATAACCAAAGCTGATTAGTTTGCTGACTCTTATTTTATACTTCACGTCAAGTTCCTTGAGAATTACTGGAAAGTTTGGAATGTATATTTTTTTTAAAATATGTAATAAAATACCCATTAGTTTCTTACCGTTTAAAAATAATAACTTTACTATAATGGCACAATATAATAATAATATATAGAATTGCTATTTTCTAATGATGAACATAATATGTTCATCATTAGAAAGTAGGATATTATGACATTACCTGAGCTAGAGATCTGAGTACTCAAATGCTATCAGTTGCAGAAAAATTACAAATACTACAGTAAACAAGATACAGATCTCGAATTTCTGCCAAGAGATGAAAAGTGTAGCTCGGTATTTTTTAAGAAAACTGCCATTTAATTTTTCTTTAAGAATTTGCTATTTCTGTCTTAAGGTAGGTACTTAAAATCTCATCAAAGAAGTATTCTCATAAAAGAAAAGGTATTTGTTTCCAGATATACGTATCTATTATGAGAACATGCAACCATCTTAAGTTTCAAGTGAGTATTGTATACCTAATATGTAGGATAAATACTTATACTATACCTACTGCCAATGTAGGCAGATTGCATATTAGATGAAAATGAAGCAATTACTATGGTCACTTAGGTCGTTCTCATATGAATAATGGCCTATATGTATGTATAATTGTATAATATATACTCTGGCGTTAAGAACTTGAAGTACAAAGAAGTTGCAAAATTAATTAAAATATGTAGAATGAGACTTGATGATAATAATGTATACCAGTATACCTATATTATGTACGAGTGGGTACATCTATGTGTACGAGTATGTATAATATTGTAGGTATATGAGCTGCGGTACAATACACGAGATTTCGCGTAGTGTTTTTAGGAACGCATATTAATTTTCCGCGAATGACTAAATTAATTAGATGTAACCATGTAGGTAGCTGTCCTACATAATTATACATACTGGAATAGTGTAAATATGTGGAAAATGTACATACATATGAACTACATATTTAGAGCTAGCGTCAATATAGATACTTGAATACATCGATATATAATTATGAAAATAAACACACAATTACATGTTTTTTACTTTCCTTATCCTATAATAAGGAAAGTATTGTATTCGTCGAAAATTTGACCTATTACTTTCCTTATCCTATAATAAGGAAAGTATTGTATTCGTCGAAAATTTGACCTACCCAGCTTTTCACATTTCTGGACGAATCATAGCCTCAGGATACCAAAAAAGTGGTTTTCAGCCATTGGTCCGTGCGTCTGTCTGTGTGTGTGTGTGTCTGTGTGTGTGTCTGTGTGTGTGTCTGTGTGTGAACAGGATATCTCAAGAACGGTAAGAGCTAGAGACTTGAAATTTGGTATGGTAATTAATTTTATACACCAGACGAACCATGAAACTTTTGGTTGAAATCGGCCGCATTCTGCGGCCGCAGGGCCGCAAATATTGGCCGCAAGCACCGCTTCTTTGAATTGGTTAAAGATACAAAAAAAGTTAGAGAACAACATTTTCTCAGATTAAAAAAAAATAGGGGTTCACTCTGATCATTTTTTTGATATCTTTAACTTTTTGGAAACCGGCCCCAATTTACCGGTATTGTAGGGGGACCCGATTGGACTAACTTTTTTTTTATTCATCCTAGATGGGGGTTGTGACATATCAAATTAAATGATTTTGAAGTGCTGATCACGAATTTGGCATTGATTTTTAGTTATCTGTTACCGTTCAGTCACCAGTGGCGGAATTCGACTCCTTTTTGGGAGATAAGGAAAGTCGTGTGATGTTTACACCAGATTTTTTATGTAAGATTCTTATATTAAGGAACCACCTTAATTTTAGGTTGTTTGTAGAATTCTTCGTGAAACAGTTCCTCGGGCTAAAGTTGTAATAGGTAGGTAGGTAGTGTACAAGTAGATATTGGATACACCAACCTTGTAAGGCAAGAAGTACTTTAGTTCTGAGCCATAGGTGTAATTATATTATGTACCTCCTATAATTATAATGTAGTATCGAATTATCGAATATTTAGATTGGGATCAAATGAGCTTGTTATGAACTTGGAGGGCAAAACAAAGTAAATAGAAGTACTAGCATAGGACAAGAGGCAATACATGAAGAGTTGAAGAGTAAGCAAAACCTGGGGGGGAGGACCATACTGGAGAAGAAAAGCGGTAAGCAGTGGAGAAGCTACAGGTCCATAGGATCATTATTATGGAAAACACAAGAAATTCAAATACGCATGATGTTTATAAATCCACAAACTAGGTATTAAGTGATTATATAATTATTAAGTGAGTCATTTAATGAGAAAGAAAACGAAAAAAAAAACCATGTTGGGTGTGACCAAACTGATCAGAATAAAGTTGAGGACAGTTCAACTTTAATAGCTTTGTTTTGAACTCCTCTTTCCAAGATGGGATACTTTTTATCTACGTTAGCAGATACCTGAGCGGACGTACACCCAAACCCACTCAAGTATGCCAGAGAGATGGAGCGTATAAGAACGTAATATTCTTGTTTGGTCTTAAGGTGGAAAAGACAAGATAGAAAAAATCCATGCTAAGGAAAACCAGTTCTTAATTCAACTCACTTATGTGCCAATTCGCATTTCATGAGAGAATATTGAAGCATCTGGGTAAAGATTGGGTTGAGAGTTCAGACGTTGAGACTGTGGTTTAGACTGGATTTTTTATTGAGAATATTGAGACTGATCATGAAGGATTAGGAGGGAGTCTTTCGACTAAGTATAGGAATTGATTTATTGACTAACTAGTGGTCTAATAGCAGAACATGTGGAGTTTTAAAATATGCTTTTTTGAAACTCAACTGTCTAAACCATTATTAGGTAGGTATTACACTTAATTCAAGGAGTTGATAGAGTTCTTAATGCATATCCTAGGAACACTCGAGATGAAATGTTTATATTATTATTTATATATCTATTGTCTATTTATCTGTGTAATAATTATTATGGTGATCATTTCATACCTCTAACCTCATGCCATTCTCGTCAAATATTTCTTCTCACGAGTTGGCAGAAAATCAAAACGAAAGAAAACAATTTTAAACTATTTCGTTTTCTGAAGAAGATAAAATCAAAACGAAAGAAAACAATTTTAAACTATTTCGTTTTCTGAAGAAGATAAAATAGACTAAAGCATACTGTCCATTTATACAGCTCGCAACAAAATCATCAGTCCCTAGGCAGGTTTCTCATGTCAAATTAATGAAAACAATTTAGGACAAGTTTCTCCGCATTTGTTTATTCAAATTTAAAGAAGGAGATAAAAAACAGTAGTAACTTTTTGCTGAAGAAATTCTTATAATTTCTATGAGATTGCAAATATTTCTCAGGCAAACTCCTAAAAAGCATTCTGCAGATATCATTCAGGTAATAAATACCTACTTATTTGATAATAATAGTTATTTATATGACCAACTTCATAAAATAATACTTAAACGAAAATTTATCAGGACCAGGTCTGTTCATCTTCAAGTTCTTCTTATAAAAAGCAACTTGTAGGGTATACAACTATACATAATATGTATATGTTCATAAACAAAATAGTCACTAATAAAGATAATAATTATTATAATCTTTAATAATATACTTGTACAGATATCAGTTATGTGTACAGTAATGACGATTAATTATTGCATTCAATTTTGTTAGACAGACAGCAATGGCCTGGTCTGCCTCTGCCTCTGCTTCTCATGATAAATGTGTTGTTGTGATGGATGCTAGCTCATGTGACGAAGTAGTCAGGCTGGTGTTATGATTTAGAATTGCTCTTAATTGATTTGGCTTCTGCCCCTTATGTTTAAGCTATAAGAGTGTTTTGCTTTCCATACTCTTGGCTTAAGACTACAAGTCTTATAACACGAACAACTTTAATGTCAGGAATTATTAAGAAAGAATCAGGATCTTCTCGGACAGACTTATGTACATATGTTTGCATTGAAAATGAAGACTTCATCTATTTCATTTACCTACCTACTAGGGTTGCCAGACGTCCCGTATTTCCCGGGACGTCCCGTATTTTGGGCACTTTTCAAAATGTCCCGTATGGGACACGCGTGTCCCGTATTTTCCCCAGTTTCACCATCTCCTCTGGTAATTTAGGTGATAATAAATTGATACAATACAGTAGGACATGATTTCAACTGAACTAAAAATAATGTTCAACTACAATATCACTTGTACCCAATTTTACCAATATCTCAATGGTAAAAAAGATTTTGTCAAAAAAATACAGTCTAATCAAAAATATGAGAAGTAAATAAA
The DNA here is from genome assembly GCA_024516035.1 of Bactericera cockerelli. Lineage (NCBI taxonomy): Eukaryota > Metazoa > Arthropoda > Insecta > Hemiptera > Triozidae > Bactericera > Bactericera cockerelli. Next base: position 24,554,955 of record CM044959.1, on the reverse strand, counting down.
TCTGAATAGTAAAAAGTTGTTTTTAAAAATAAAGCTTTTTTCTTTCTTCCGAACATTGCAGGATGTGGGGGGGGGGGGGGGGGTGTTAAAAAGGGCTTGTCCCGTATTTTCATCCAAAATCCCGTTTTTTTGGACGTTTTAGGTCTCTTGTCCCGTTTTGGGCTGGAAATGATCTGGCAACCCTACTACCTACCCAGTTGTTATTCATTATGAGGTACAGATACACAACAGTACTTCTAACAACTGATTGCTTAGCCCCCTATAGTTTTTCTGAAGTTTGTAGTGAAATCATGCATACATATTATTTTTCTGCTTTCAGACTGCTCTGGATTATAATCCGACGAGCCTGGAGAACGACCTCTTGGATTCTAGAAAGTATCAAAGAGAGATTAACTTGTGCCGACAGTGGTGGACTTGGATTTCAATGCATATTATCAATACTTGTCCTGAGAGTCCTGAGACTTGATCACTTGATGGTGATCTGATAGACTTACCTAATGCATTGACTAAGGACTAGGCCATTTTTTCTAAGACCGTAGAATCCAAATCGTTATATTAATTCAGCAATCATTAAGAGTACCCAAGTAGCTGTAGATATTTTCCAACCTAACTGATGAACATGAGTGTTTTCATGATTTATATATAAAAAAAATACTACAATATTTTATCAATCCGTTTAATGTATTGTTATGGAAGAACAACTGTCAACTGCACTATGAACCTCAACTTAATGCATTATACGGCTTGCTAGTATGTTATCTGCAGTTGTCTTGTCTCCGTACCAGTAACGTAATACATTATGTATAGGTACCAGGACTACTAAGAAAAGGCAATGATTAATTTCAAGATACACATCCCGACCTATACCAATACTATTTACATTAGAAATCAAGGTCTAACTATTACGAAAAGAACTAAAAACGTACCGAACATACATAATTATGTACCTGATAACATTCTATTTGAGATGTAAGTTGCCGCATCATAGGAAACACAATAGATCTACAGACTAGCTTCTTCAGAGATGTCATTCCAATTACCGTACTGACTAAATAGACTCAATCTTAGTATTGCGGAGCAATACTCCTCAATTTTTTTAAGTGCCTATTTTACATGTTGACTGACGGTAGTTGTCAACATCAGTCCCAAAATGAAAACACATTTATGCATATTATTGCATATACATGTAAAATTATATTGCTTGGCAATACATTAGAGCTAGCAATTTCTAGATTTTCTAGAAACATGGCCGGTTTTTCAGAGAAACACATTGCTGTCAAGTTTGACAACAGTTACAGTAACAATTGTTTTGGGTACTTTATTTTATTTTCATTCAATAAGGAAAGAATTCTTCTTCTTTTCTAGGAATGATCTACGCCAAGTATCGCCATGAACAGTTTGGTTAAAGAGCAGTGCATCATTGCGTGTGAAGATTGTGAAGGCTTCAACATGCAACGCAATGTTACAGCAATTAGCCAGTCAACAGTATATACAGTCGTGTCATCCTATCAGCCATCAATCAAAAGAAGGTCCATCATATACCACAGGTTGTTGAGGTTTCTGGTTAAAGTGGTCAATCTAGGCATGTGGTATTTCGAGGACACATATGAATCATACATCACAACACTGGACTGATGGATTATGCGTAATCATGTATTGATGGTAGAAAATGGGAGACCGAAACTGAACTTGCATTGGTTGAAATCATTACAGCACGCAAAAAACTACAATGAGTTATTGATTTTCTACATCTTTTCAATCAAGTAATTCCAAGTTACCATGAAAAAGAAAATTTGATAATATAAATTATAAAGTATATAGGTAGGTACTGTAATGATATAGCTTACTGAAAACATTTGTGACAATTTCAAAACATTTTTTGATTTGACTTTATATCCAATTTGGCCACATATGCCGAGAAAGTTTCAGTAATAGGTAGCAGTGAATCTCATGATGAAGAACAGACATTCTTTCCATCTAAAGAAGGAATAAGGAATGGAATTCAAAGTTGACTGCAGAAAATCATCTGAACTGCAGCATAACCTGTTTCTGAAATACTCCAAGAATGGTTTATTTTTATTTTTATTATTAATGACTTCGAAAGACAAGACGCCACAAGATTGACTGCCAGCTGCCTTGAAGAAAAGGATTGTATGAAAATGAAGAAGTCTAGAGTATTTATCAAAGCAATAACTCAATTATTTCTTAGTGGACCGCACTATAATTAACACCCATTGTCATAAATTCAAACTGGAAAATGGCAAGAAAAATTATCTTCAACACGGTTTGTAAAATCGGATTTATTTTGCACCTCTTCGAATGCTTCTCTTACTGAGCACAACTCTGACGCTTAAACTGTGAAAAGCAATTTTTATGTTCTCTTTTAGCAGCTAGCATCTTTAGACAAAGCCTAGAGGAGTGTATTTCATATTCATGTGTTAGAACTGTCTACCGCCTGCAGGCATCACACCTGTGGAGCTGGTGGCTTAAATAACTGAGATTGTTTACTGTTGTTATAAGGTGGTTAAGAAATGATATTTAAATTTTTGCCAAAATGAAACCCGCCCAATATCCAATCGTTTCATAAGTTTAGAACGGTGCTCCATTAAGTTGAATATGATGATAATTGTTGTTATTAGGTGGTTAAGAAGTGATATTTAAATTTTTGCCAAAATGAAACCAGCTCAATATCCAATCATTTGATAAGTTTAGAACGGTGCTCCATTAAGTTGAATATGATGATAATTGTTGTTGTTGTCGGTGTCCTTGACCTCGCCAAGAAGGAATAGCCACCACTACCTCGTATGTAAGAATAGATTAAACCAAGTCAGAATGAGGTGTGGGTACAAGGTAGAGTAGCCAGTCAGGTAAATATTGGCAAAACAAACATGTTAGTGCGAAAACTAAAAATAACTTTCAATTCTAAGTCACACCACACTTGCATTCGTTATCTGATAAAACGCATTAGTCTCTGAAAGCATACCTGCTATGTATGTTCAATATCTTTACACAATAAGTAGATACCTATGAGACTTTGACATTCGGTATAAAACTAAACATGGATTAAAAGCTATCTGCAAGTAATGGAAGTATAAAAATATAGATTCTGTTTCCCTTGCCTGATTACCTCGAATTTAATGCGAAATTATTGGAAATCGTGCTTGAGTAACTCTCAAGTTCTAATATTATGTTACAAAGAACATATTCATGAATCATTTTTTTAGAATTTATATTTAGCATGACATAATGTAGGTAGGTAACAAGGGAGTTTTTCGGATAAATGACATTCTATATGAACCATCTAAGAAATGACTGATTCTTGAGGTAGTTAGAAAATACACAGGTATAGTTATTATTATTATTTAAATCCTTGAATCCCTATGGGGGACATAGGGCCGTAACAAAAGATTTCCATCTGATACGGTGTTGGGCCAAACTTTTAATCTCTCCCCAAGATTTTTCAGCCTCTGCAATCTCTTTTTCGACTGTCCGCTTCCATGATGTCTGGGTCGGCCTATCCCACGTCAACCCTGTGGATTCCAGTCCAACACTTCCTTATATAGTAAGATAAGAGATTTCTTTTCTAATTCAGCTGTCTGATACTTATAAGTTGTACAGTACTTAAATTCACTTCAGACCGTCAAAATAGTAATTGCAATATATGTAGCTTTTCTCACGTGTATTTCTATGGTTCCTGATTCCTGATACATATTGACATTTAACGTGAGGAGGATCCGATATGATTTTTTATGGTTTAATTTAATACTGGGAAGATGTTTGGAATGTTCATAAATTAATGGAAAAGAACCCTGGCCAAGGATTAATTACTTCACACTGATGAATTAAACATTCTTCTTATCTCTGTGGTCTCCAGAAACATTTAAAGGTTTTACGTTTCATTGATCAGATTTCATCACTACGGGTCAGTTGTAGTCAGGTTTTTTTCACGTGATTTTTATATGTATAGAATGGAACTGGTTGATGTTCGGACATGATAGTATTCAGTTTACCACCTCGAAAACGGACAAGTGAGACGCGAGTACCACTTGAGATACTTTCAAGTAGCCATCCTGCAACTGCCCCACTCGAATTTAGAGATAATATATATATACCTAACTGCCTACATAGTCTATCTACTTTTGAATTTGAAACTGATAGGTATTAGAATGGTTTGGTTATTGGTTTATTCCTTGCCAACCACAGACTAGCAACATTGTTAGGCTACTATATTACCTGAAAAAGTATGTGTTAAAATCTTGCTGGGGGACGTTTATCAGATACAGTGTAGTCAGTATATCAGCCTTGTAACAGAACTCACTGGCGCCCTTAATACAGTTGGTGTTAGGGAGGCCCACGGACGTAAATATGGAAATAGGAGTGCCACCAACAAACTCAACAGAGGTCGAAAAATGTCGACCACACGATGTCGTTTACCCACCATCTTAGTGAAAGAAGAAGTGTGGGTTTTTAAATCCAGGCCAGAAAATCTAATTTTACCTCCTTCCTACTCATAAGAGATCCATAAGAGATCCAGGACAATTTAAGATACACTTGCTATATGTGTAAATACGTATACTGTGATTTTCCTTCATATGTATAGAGGTAGAAATGATACATCTACAATTCTCCGCAGGAATACCATTATTCTTACTTCATGTGGCAATTGATCAAATGTAAGTGACACCCAAAGATAAAAGTAGGATGACAATGGAATCATAAAAGTTGGAGTAAATCACATCCTCATCGTGTGATCCTGTTAAATGTGAGGAGGGTTTTATGGTTTTTGTTTTCTTGTAGACCTGAGAACTGATGGACATCAGCTACATAAAGTTCTCGCTGGAATTCCAGGAATCTCTTTCCAGAGTGTTGTGTATTCTAAATTACATCCGATGTATCGAATTACCTTGGACATTTGTTTCATTAGATAGTATTACTATACTCTTTAGAAGAAAGTAACCACAAGGCGAGGTTAGTGCTCAAAACATTTTCTACCGCCGAACCCTCAGAGTCTTATTATGATTATGATCTCACCCTCAAAAAAAATTGTTTAAAATCTAAAGCTTGAGTGGGATTAGATTCCCCAGATTTCATTTCATCGTCCGGCTGCCTATTCAGTCTAAAAGTTCCATTCGAATTCTCCACACACACACTATGAGTTTTACCCCTAATACTATCCGACGGATAGGTAAATCCTGTAGAGATTATGTAGCCAGACTCAGATTGGAAATTTATACTATTCATGGATCTAGAAACTAGGTGATACCTGTGGTCCTACTCGTTAGTCAAGTTACAAGGTTTGGTGTCAAGCCTGTTGATAACTGGATATTGGATGTTGCCAGTGAAATTCCTACAGTTCATTGAATTTTAATAAAAAAAACCAAATCTCATGTGCGTTTTTCTCCTTTCTCATTGCTACTTCAGTATCATTAGTTCATTACTGATACTAAAATAGCAATTAATCCCACAAAAGTTAATCTCTAATAACCTAACAAACAATTGTACTATTGTATAATTTGTAGATAGTGGAAGCAAAGAGATCAAAGTTAAAGAATGTGACTGTAAAACAAGATCTAGAATATATCATTGAAAAAAATGTATCTTAATGCATTTCAAAATTCTGAAAGCACTGAATGCAGATGAGCAGTTCATATTGTTTACCTATTACACGACGGGCACAGTGGCATAGAAAACAATAAATAGGTAACTAAATTCCAAGAAACAGAAATTCACGTCCTATATTTGAAATTTTTATGGGCTATCTACAAAGGTTGAATACAAATCAATACAAAATTCAAATCATGGATAAAATCACAGGAAGAGATAGGTGCCATAGTTTATATATTTTTGACGCGGGATGAAAGTATCCCATTAAAGAAATCAGTACATCACCTAGTTAAAAAAAGAAAAGAAAAAAAAAGAAACAGAAATGCACTGTGAAATTCACAACAATGCATTTACGAAATTAAAATACCCCAACACTTAGATGTAAGAAGTCTGATGTCTGGTCCTACTACAAAGTGAGGGACTAATTGAAAAGACTCGGGGCCTCAACCAGGGCGCCTGTAACCCCGCGGGGTGCATTCAACCGTGCCATTTCTTATTGATCAAGTTGTTAAGATTATTGACAAGGGTCGGTAGATTGCTAAGTGCCATCACATCATGGCTTTTCTTCTTTTCAAAAAGACAGGATAGGTAGACTTCGATTAGTAAGACTTGGAATCAACACATCAGGTCTTAAAGAAGAATAATGAAATAAATACATAAATATATCTAAATCGGACCTTCTTACGTAGGGTACTATGTGCTTTTAAGTGGGATAAAAGAATTTCAATATTCAAAATTTAACCAACGTAAGAAGAACTTGTAATTTTATTGAAGTCTAACAAGAGTTCTAAAAATCTAGCTAACTAGGTATATTAAATGTAATTTACTCTGTGTGTTTTTTTTTTTTAACAATACGAGCTATCTATTTATGTTTGTAAGTTTAAAATACTTCTAAATCTTCGTGAGGCAGAAATCGATATCCATTCGGTAGGTCTATGATTATCGCTGTAAGGAAGTTAGGGAAAAGCTGTAGCAGATAGAAGAAAAACAAGAGTAGGTAACATTTCAGCATGTTTTGTCAATTTTGTTTCAGATAACATATTCAGTAAGCCAAAGCCAGCGTCGATGGCATGTTGAATACACCGGTTCCCTTCAGAACACCGAAGTTAAGCGACATCCAGCGAGGTTAAGACTTGGATGGGTGACCATTCAAATTCTAATTCTCGTGACGCTGGCTTTTCCCGGCCCCACTCAGGCTGGGTGAGGTCAATGTGAGTAGCAGGTTTGTGAGTTTCCTGCGAATGGAGGGTAAAACCCCCGTCGTGATATGACCATGGCAGTTGAAAGCGACGTTAAACCCAACTTAAAAAAAAAAAACATATTCAGTATATCCACCGATTAATTCCTTATTGCAAGAGGACATTTTTTTCTTGATTCCTTTTATGCTAGAACAAAGACCCAATTAAAAATGGTATCATGGAAAGAGTAAAAAAGAGAAGAGTCTGGATAGGTTTCATTACTATCCCCCAAAAAACACTACGTGTAAAAATAGTCGTCAAGTGTTGGAATGATTAAAAAGAACTGATATCAAAAACGTCAATTTTCTATGTGTTGAAGGAATTATTTTTCACGTAATAAGTCTCTTGATAATTCAACCAAAATAATAGCCTCACAACAACAATACACCTTTGAGCAAACTTCGATTTGGTAATTTGAGAATTTAACCAAAAAATAGCCACACAAGAAAACAATGTTCTTGTAAGAACAATGTTGCATAATTACAGAACCATTGTTCTTACGAGAGAATTTTTTTCTTGTGTGGCTATTTTTTGGTTAAATTCTCAAATTACCAAATCGAAGTTTGCTCAAAGGTGTATTGTTGTTGTGAGGCTATTATTTTGGTTGAATTATCAAGAGACTTATTACGTGAAAAATAATTCCTTCAACACATAGAAAATTGACGTTTTTGATATCAGTTCTTTTTAATCATTCCAACACTTGACGACTATTTTTACACGTAGTGTTTTTTGGGGGATATCACTACTTTTTGATTTAGATGAAATCCTCTGATAGATGAAATAAAAAGTAATCAACAGATAAAAGAAAAAAGACTTTTATTTTAAGGTTGTTGTGATACGCAGTAATATTATAAGACTATCATATAAAATATTGGGTAATTTATATTGAACTAGTGCCGTTCTTGAGATACAGGGTCGGACGTCCTGCCTAATATCCATATATTTTGACGTATAACTCGTTAACCGTAAATTCCAGAAAAATGAAGTCTGTTGATAATAACTCCTTGTGGTAAAACCTTACGAACAAGTTAAAACTTGATTTGTTTTTTCGAAAAAATTTTTTTTGTTCGTCCGGCTGGCTGACGAAACCGACCAGAAACTAACATCAAGAGTGTATGTTGAGTTATAACTTGTTCGACAGGTCTTGCCATAAGGAGTTCTTATCGACAAATTTCATTTTTCTATAATTTACGGTTAACAAGTTAAGTTATAAAATATATGGATACGCAGGACGTCCGACCATGTATCTCAAGAACGGCAAGTCGTAACTCACTGAAATTTGTTGTAATGAAATTCTCTCAATGACACCTTTAGACAATATTCCACAAGACACACCATTCTATTTGAGATTTTGAAGTTGGTCCATTTCCAGCCTGACTGGGGCTGTGTAGATATACGGGTTTTAGCGTTTTTTGATATTTTGAGTCGTTTTCGAGAAACCCAGGCTTGGGCGAGACTTTATGGATGCCCTGTATTTGTAGGTAGTTATTTGTAAATTTTGAATGAGATCTACGTAATTTACGATTCAAATTACAAAAGTATTGATCCAAATAAATGCTTTATTTAGACTGTCAGTGGCCAGCCTCCGTGGCGTGATGGTTGTAACTACTGCCCGTAGTCCAGACATTTCGAGTTCCATTACCGGTTGTTGCAGACTTTTCTAATATTTTTTTCCCCTCTAAACACGTGAGTCTGGAATCACAGCCCTACAGGCTGGGTGAGGTAAATGTAGGTAGCTGAAACGATTCCCAGCGAATGGAGGGTAAAACACCCCGTCCTGACTTGTTCAAATCAGGACGTTAAAACCAAAATACAATCAACTGGTCACAATCGTTTTAAAATGAGGTTGGTGTGATAATTGGTGCTTCTTTTGTGGGACTTAAACCAGTTTATAATAATGAAGAAAAAAACATACCTATGTAATCTTAAAATCCATTAACAATAATTAATTAATAATCAACTAGTGTTTTTAACCTTGTATTGAAAAATTAGTAATGAACTCGTTAAAAAACGGACAATTCTGTTTCGTGGTTTTGTTTACAATATTACAATACAATTTTAATTATATTATGTACCTACGTACATGACCAATTCGATCTTGGTAAAATAAAGAGAGAAATGAAAGTGCCGAGTATTATTATGTATTCAGAAATGTTGACCCATATATTTGCCTAACTTCGAGTTGCTAAACATGGTGTCATTTCAGCATAATCGGTAGATATAAACAGAAGAAGTGAGAAATTGTACTAGATATACATTTAATAATTATGAATTAATAGGCAAGCATATATCCATGGTATATACCCTGAAAATTTCAGCTCGATTGGACAAAAATGCAACTTATATCACGTTTCATACATAGGTAGATGGATAATTGGATTGTGACAAATAAATGTTAAACCATACTCACTTCGTACGAAATTAAACGGTCATAGGAGGTTGACCCAAACTAGCAACTACTGTTTTTTTTTTCTCACGAGAATACCGGACATCCAAAGTACAGAGTAAAAAAAAATCTACCTAGCCGGGATTCGCTCCGATTTTAATTTTTTTCATATTTCTGGATGTTTCATAACCTCCTGAGCAAATTTGGTTTTGTGTCCGTCTGTCGGTCTGTCGGTCTGTCTGTCTGTCTGTTAAAACGATTCCTTGTAACGCGCAAATCTCGGAAACTACTCGACCGATTTTGATGAAATTTTGTAAACATCTAGGAGACATTCTGAAGATGGTCCCATTTTAAATTCATCGAATTCGTACTAGCGGCTCTGGGTGAAAGAGACCATGCGCCTGACCACTAACTTTTTACTTAAATGCTTATATCTCGTGAACGGTACACCCGATTTTGATGAAATTTTGTATACAGTATGTTTCAGAAAAGGTGGCCACCCCCTCGTAACTTTTGAACGCGACGGGATTTTTCAATTCTGTAAAGTCCTAAGTATAGAAAGTGCCCTATGGCCCATCCTATGGTCATATTTATTTTTGGCCCCGGTCGGCCCTTCCGGCTTTTAGGCCATATTTTTTCATTTTTCTCGCGAATTTTAAATGGAATGCTATATTTTTTATTCCTGTTAATTAAAGTCCCAGTTAGGCTGAGAATAATGAGCTTTTAAAATTTTCAAAAACCTTATCAGGGGCGGAGCTAGTAGGGTGCAAGGTTCAAAACTGTTACACGCTGTATTTCAGCGTTAGTTAGATTTTTTAGTACTCTTTTTATTTTCATAGGTTCAAAATATTGTTTTACACCATATAAAATCAAAAAAATATTCTTGTTTACATCTAATCAGGGTCATAGTAAGGTTTTTGTAAAAGTACTTTTTTGTTCACGTCAATTTTTCCGTAAATTAATGGTGTTTTCGAAATTGGCATTTTTAGAGGTGAAAGTCTGCTGTGACGTATGTTTTTTATGCTTAAAATCGAAAGAAAACTTAACGGAGAAGCGATTAAGATCATAAAAAAAGCCATTTAACCTGCTAGTTTTTTCACAACAGTGTCCGGTAAAGTGGGTGAATTTCGAAATTATTGGATTTTTTTTGTTGAGGAAACACAATTGACATAGAAAATAAATAATACCTAATAAGGGAATAATACTTCAATAAACATAACTAAATGCAAATATAAATGAAAATTATTTCTTCTAAATCAGTGCCGGATATATTTTTTTTTCTAAATATAAATACAAACGAAAATAAATTCAAAAATCTGCTGGAAAAAATCTTTCTTAAAAAAAAAAGAGTGTGGTAATCAACCTGGAAAAATGGCCCTTTATTTAGAGACCTGGTATTCCTTACTAGCAAAACCAGTATGATTTTTTTTTTTTTTAATTCGGGTTTAATATCGCGTTTCAACTGCATGGTCATATCACAACGGGGGTGTTAACCTCCATTAGCAAGAAACTCACGAACCAGCTAAACACATTTATCTCACCCAGCCTGGGTTAGGCCGGAATGCCAGCATCACGAAGTCTTCACCTCGATGGACGTTGCTTAACTTCGGTGATCCTACAAGAATCGTTGCATTCAAAGCGCCATCGGACTGACTCCAGAATGATTGACAATGTGTTTTCTACAGACTTTACCAACTTACCAACTAAAATTGTCTCAAGAGGGGACCCCTACAGGCCGACTTTAGGAGCAGCATTATCCGATAATTATTTTTGATACAACTTGAACTTTGAAAAGTGAAAAAAAGAGAGAGAAAAAAAATAAAAAATATCCGGCACTGATTTAGAAGAAATAATTTTCAATTAATTTCGCATTTAGTTATGTTTATTGAAGTATTATTTCCTTATTAGATATTATTTATTTTCTATGTCAATTGTGTTTCCTCAACAAAAAAATCCAATAATTTCGAAATTCACCCACTTTACCGGACACTGTCGTGAAAAAACTAGCAGGTTAAATGGCTTTTTTTATAATCTTAATCGCTTCTCCGTTAAGTTTTCTTTCGATTTTAAGCATAAAAAACATACGTCACAGCAGACTTTCACCTCTAAAAATGCCAATTTCAAAAACACCATTAATTTACGGAAAAATTGACGTGAACAAAAAAGTACTTTTACAAAAACCTTACTATGACCCTGATTAGATGTAAACAAGAATATTTTTTTGATTTTATATGGTGTAAAACAATATTTTGAACCTATGAAAATAAAAAGAGTACTAAAAAATCTAACTAACGCTGAAATACAGCGTGTAACAGTTTTGAACCTTGCACCCTACTAGCTCCGCCCCTGATAAGGTTTTTGAAAATTTTAAAAGCTCATTATTCTCAGCCTAACTTGGACTTTAATTAACAGGAATAAAAAATATAGCATTCCATTTAAAATTCGCGAGAAAAATGAAAAAATATGGCCTAAAAGCCGGAAGGGCCGACCGAGGCCAAAAATAAATATGACCACAGGATGGGCCATAGGGCACTTTCTATACTTAGGACTTTACAGAATTAAAAAATTCCGTCGCGTTCAAAAGTTACGAGGGGGTGGCCACCTTTTCTGAAACATACTGTATACAGTATGTCTCAGAAGTCCTGGCAATGGCCTCATAACTTTTGAATGGGTACGAGTTTTTGGATTCTGTTTGTTTCTAAGGATAGAAAGTGCCCTATGGCCGATTCACTGGTGATGTCAAAATCCAGGTTCGAACCCCGGAAGTGGCACTTTTTTGATAAAAATGGCCATTTCTTGAGAAATTTAAATGAGAAGGTATTTTTTTAATTTCATATTATTAATTAACAGGTAAAAATACTGCATTCCTCAAAAAATAAATTTACTATCACTATCAGTGGCGGAGCTATGGTGGTTTCAAACTTAAAAATCTGGTTTTTTGAGACACCCTGTAGGTTTGGTACCGCGGGACTCAATACAGTCCTCAATGATTTAAAATGACGAAAAAAGTGTCTTGGAAGTACTGAAGTGGTAAAAAATCCGATATTTCACCTCCATCAGTGCCGGAGGTTGGATAACAATGACCTATTTTCATGACAATAATCAATTTTTATTAGTTGCATTGTCTTGAAGTGAAAAAAGGTTCGATAACAACTTCAGTTTGTGAACAATTGTTAGAATGACGACAACAACAACAAATAGATATTGATTAGTTGAGTAAAATGTGTAGGTACCTACCTAATACATTATTATTTTCAAATTTCAACTCTTAGTTAACCCTTTCACTGAATTTGTCCTTGCTCAGGGACATCAATTGATTTTGAAAATACCAGTACTGCATTCTATGATTTTGTTTCTGTACTTTTTGGAGTTGTTTTTTTTTTTTGTTCTCTTCCCTCTTGATTTTCTCAGTAAAAACTGTGTAGTCTAGGGTTTGAACTGCGTTTGTAAACAAAAGATTTTTCAGTTTTGAAGATTTTTTTTTTTTTTTTTTTTTTGGAAACATCATCTATGGACTCTAACAAACTCAAAAAAGCATCGTTCATAATTTTTTCCCAACTAATTCATAGATGTACAGTGAAAGGGTTAAGTGAAGAGAAACAGATTTATTTATCTATTAACTAGATATCTAATTATCCACATTCATATTAGTTACCTACCTGTTTATTTCCTAATAGCCTATGTAGGTATCATGGATTTGAGTCAACCTGATTCAGGACCATGCAGGTTCAAAATTAGTTCACTCCTGAACCTAGGTAGGTACCTACTTAAATATTTATTTGATTTAAAAGTTTACTCTCTTCGATACTCATGGCATTGCAATGAGGTTCTTCTCCAATGTGTCCCTATCTAGATTCAGTAATGACACTGCGGAATCCCCGGGTTTGATTCTCGGTGGGAAATATTATAACTCGACTATGTGGTTGGGTGTGTTGGCGGTTCACTCAACCTCATCAAGACAAATGAGTAAATACTTTAATTGAGAATAGCAATCAGTGGTGGCATTACAAGTTAAATGAAATTCGAAAGAATGAGGGATACTTACTTATACTAGGCTTGTAATGCTGTGATACCCACTAAAGTTGCGATTTGGTGAAGGTTGTGTGTTTGTATGGTGGATAATTGAAGCCTAGGTAAATAATAGGTAAAATGTGATCTTACAAGTATTATTGAATTTAAACACTTTGCTCTCCGGCACTGATGGAGGTGATATATCGGAGTTTTATCCATTTCAGTACTTCCAAGATACTTTTTTCGTCATTTTAAATCATTGAGGACTGTATTGAGTCCCGCGGTACCAAAGCTACAAGGTGTCTCAAAAAACCAGATTTTTAAGTTTGAAACCACCATAGCTCCGCCACTGATAGTAATAGAAAATTTATTTTTTGAGGAATGTAGTATTTTTACCTGTTAAGTAATAATATGAAATTAAAAAATTACCTTCTCATTTAAATTTCTCAAGAAAAGGCCATTTTTATCAAAAAAAGTGCCATTTCCGGGGTTCGAACCTGGATTTTGACATCACCAGTGAATCGGCCATAGGGCACTTCCTATCCTTAGAAACAAACAGAATCCAAAAATTCGTACCCATTCAAAAGTTCAAAAGTTATGAGGCCATTGCCAGGACTTCTGAGACATACTGTATAGTGTATATGCATATTAATGTTCTACACAGGCTTTTTATATTTTCTTTTTAATTAATTATAATTTGACTCTGATATTTAAGAAAATCCGAAATTTTGGACAATAAAGTCAAAAAATAAGAACCACGACTTGCCGATACAGAATTTTTTGTAGAATCTAGAATGTAGAAAAAACGGTTTTCTACCATTTAAAACAAATTTGAAGAAAATCGGTTCAGCCGTTTTGGAGATACAAGTAATTTAGTATAAAAACTCAAAATTCGCACGTGTACACAATGTGAAACAATCACGAGGAAGTATTGTGTCCATAATTGGCAGTGTTTTTATCATTTGATCTGCAAATCAATATTTTTGCTTCTTACTGGCCAATATTTTATACACTGCTCATAATAATAATATAGACCTAGTTTACCTCTTGATGTAGAAACCTTTTAATGAATTTATAGAACGTTATTATTCCCACTCTAGTTAAGCGGTCTGTTGGCAGCTTGGATGTAGCAAAGATGATTGGGTCCCACCCATATTTTAAGTTCTATGTGAGGCGAAGATTTTTTTGTTACTCTCATTAATCTCAATTCAGTTTTTTCTTTTTGTGTCTCACACTGTCGTTGATTTTTCTAAAATTTTATTTACATCATAATATTATAATTTTCCGTAATTAGACCTTTAGAAAGAACCTTCAGTCATGCACGTGGGATAACTAGGCGTGGCTCCAGGGTTCATTATAGATATTCCTTTAGAGGACTTTAAATACTTTTCTACTTGTTTCAACCATCTGAAATTAAGTGATCTCATTCCCTTTGACTAGACCTTTCTAAAAACACCAGAAATACGTCTCTAGGATAACAATAGACGGCTCTGGGCTCCATAATAAGTATTCCTTTCAAAGGCTATAACTCAAGTTCGGTCCAGTGTAATACTTTAGTTATATTTTTATATTTTTTCCTATGGTAAGACCTTTCGAAAAATACCACAATCGCAGCTCCAAGATAACCAGGGGCGGCTCTGTGCAACTTTCCGGTTTTATTTTAGAAGGCTATATCTCCTATCGTATAAAAAATAAATACTTGAAACTATAAAAGGTATGCAGAGATAAAAATTCCCTATTCAAAAACGTAGCTCACGTCTTTCCACGATAAGCACACATTGCTGTACCCTTGACAGAAAATTGGTCTGAAAAAAAAAAAAAACCCGTATGAATAATTTTATGAAATTCAAGATTTTCGGCGTGGCTAGAAAACGACTTTAACTGTACGTAGGAACCTCGCGCTTTCGTGAAACACAATCTATTCTCGCGTCTCATTACGAATTTGAAATAAAAATTGATAAAAGTTTGCGGGAAGTGTGCGAAAACAATAAAACAAAATACATATAAACTCTGTTTCGTGTTAATATAGGCCGGTAGGCTGGCGCTGCTTGACGAGCGCTCGCCTCCCGGCGAGCTTGATGAATTAGATTCAATTATTTTGTTCAAATGGTTTTGTAAATATAGAGAGCATTTCTAATAAATCTGTGGAATGATGGAATCACCTTTTTGTCGATAAATTTCGACCTCGGTTATTTGAAAACTTTCAATGGTCTATCAAAAAAATATCAACGCGATCGCAGTTTCAGTGCAGTACAAGCACAGGTAGATACAACTACATACTATAGGTACAACCGCTCCAGTCAGATCGCTATCTTTTGGACCACCATGATTCTGTAATACAAAGGCTTTCAGCTTGATAGCTTTATGAATCCTGTGTGACCAAACCTTCTTGTAGGTAATACATGGATGTCAAAAAAATCAGTGCGAGTAAAGTAACGATTAAAAATATCTTTGTTAAGGTTCAGACAAAAACATCACGGTACACCAGTCTGAACTTCTGGGTAAAGTAATAATGAGGTGAAGCAATGGTGGCTAGCACCAATCCAATTAAACAAAACATCCAAACCATTGAAATCCGAACTCATTAATAACCACTCAGTCTTCATCGACCACTCTTCCATTATTAAAAAGTTGTAAATAAAAATAAATTTGATCAACCGGTTTGGAATGGCCTTCTACTTATTCCATCAAAATGGTATCGCAAGTCGCAAGTGTTTTGCAAGGCAATCAGAATGGGTTCAAGAATCGTCTCAGTGTTAACAAGTAGGTAGGTAATCGAGTGCATTTCAGATATTTTATGGGTAGTATTTTTTTATGTTTAGTAATTCAGCAGTTGCTTTGCTATTATGTGGTAGAATTCTGACATCAACGAGGAAATTCATGCATGAATCTGATCATGGCCCAAGATCACCAGACTTCCAGACTAGCGCCTTAAATGGAGTAGGTTGTAGTACTTTAAGTACATGATTATAATCAAAAGTAATTTATTTTGATTTTGAGGAGAAGCTAATTTATACTTAAGTTATTTTATCTTAAACTTGCTTTCTAGAGCAGTGATGTTTTTACGAGACCAACTCTGCTCAAAAAAAAAATCATTCATTAGATGGGTATTGCCGATCCAGCCTGTGTAACTGACGGGATGGGACACTGTATGTAGAAGGCAGGTACCTCGAGTAATTCATATAATGGGCGGGGCGTTTACCAATAGAGATTATGATCCGTCTGATCATAATTATTATTATAAATCAGGATCTCCGTGGTAATCATGAATGAATTAGCATAAATCCTACTAGGCGCTCTATGATGCTACATAATATTATGTTCTAGGTTCTATGTTATGGTTTATGATGCATCTCAGACCTTAAGAGACCTGATAAATTATAAATATTGATACAGGGCTTGGGTCATGAGTATTATTATTGTTATTATAGGCGGTATTGCAGAAGTATTCGGCGCTTGAGGTAACATGAAAGTAATCTTCTATTATAAGCAGGGAACAGATTGTCACAATATTTAATGTACGAGTAAAAGATATTATATTTGTGTTAAACACTTTCGTGATATCACAACTACTCAAACTCGATTTACTTAATCCACGCTGAAACCGTTACTTGAACCAGCGACCTCCAGGTAACAAGTCCGCCGCCTTATTGATCAAGCTACTGAGGTCGGTTTTAGTGTACGAGTAAAATACAATTTAAAATTGTAATATAAAGTCAGTAAAAATTAATAAGGTGTGTATCAGTTAAAGAACTTACCGAATATGGTTGGAAAGAGTTCATCATGCTCTTCCAGTAGAGAGTTAAGTCCAGCGTCCATTTCAATAATTGGCGAGGGAATATCTCGTCGAGCCTCATCTCCATCCTCACTCATCCTGTTCTCATCCACAGGTAACGTCCCGGTTAGTAAATCCAACGTGTGAGCTTGATGTAAAAACTTTTCACTCGCGCTGTTTGACTACTTGGCGGTGCACTTAATTTTGTTTCTTTAGGGAGATATCACATTTTTTGGACTGTTAAAAGGGAGGATATTGCTTCAGATCTAAGAGGTTAAAATTAAGTGGTATTTTTGTTTTTTTTTTTTAATTATTATAATATAGCACAGGATTATAATTTATTTATTATTAAAAAAGCACAGAATGTATAAGGTTTAAGGATTCTTTTTATTTATTTATGTATAATCGTTATATTTATTTATTTATTGCTATATTTTTTGTATAATCTAATAAATTCTCTGATATTCTATAAAGTTAATTTTTATATATAGTTAATTATTCTATATAGCTAATTTACTATATATATTGTTAATTTTTATTTGAAAAATGATTAAAAATTACTTATTTAGAGGTAGGTAGGTACTAGTTATTAGTTATATCTCGATATTTGATTTGAGTCTAGTTTTTCTTACGTGATGATGAGCACACACCTAGAGCAAAAGAAAAACATAGATGTAGTGATGGCATATAGAATAGAGTAAATAGACAGTGAACATAAGTTTACTATTAATACGTAGTACCTACACTACTTGAGTTAAAAATAAAATAAACGTCGTATTCTTCCACAAATAACCCTACTAATTTACTAAATTAGATCCTTGGTTGGTACAGAATTACAGATGACATAGCGTGTTTGAAAATATATTAAAGGAAACATGATACATAACAATTACTATCAATTTGTATAATTCCAACAAGCAAATATTGTATTCTAACTACGGACTAACCTATCCTTGATGGATATTGTGTGAGACCGTCTCACTGAGACGCAGACAAGCCTGTGGTGTATCAGCGGCTATTCTCATTATTTTATCCAAATAGAGGCCCGTGGTAATCCATTCATCAGGTATTCATTCTTAATGTTTGTTCTCATAACAGGTGGTTTTTTTACAAGCTGGATATTGAAAAAAAAAAAAACCGAGGATGTAAAGCCAATTAGGGAAATGTAATAAGGAACAAGGGATATCGAAAGAATGATAATTGGGAAGATGATGTGAGTTGTTTGAAAATGAACGGGAGAATAGAGAAGTAACTTCGGATCAATAAAATGCCTTTTTCGAGATAGCAAATGGAGTTATTGTCATCTGTAATTCTCATTGGACAAAAAAAAAAAAAACAAACGTGACAACCGTCTTTTCTAGTTTTGATCATCCTACTTCTTCGATGTCATTGACAACTCTGTATAATGAGGCTCCTCAAAAATTACTATCCAAATGACTCAATTCCACAAAAAAAAAAAATGTTTCGCATATAAATAGACCTAATTATGCCCAGTATCCAATATCGTATGGCAATAACATTATATTTAGTTTAATCATATAAACATTAGTACCTGAGTTTTTTTGGGAGGGGTTGAACGTTGCTTTCAACTGCATGGTCATGGAGGGGTGTTACCCTCCATTCGCAGGAAACTCACAAATCTTCTACCAACATTAACCTCACCCAGCCTGGGTTGGGCCGGAGTGCCAGTATCACGAAGTCTTCACCTCGCTGGACGTTGCTTAACATCGGTGATCTTACGAGAACCGGTGCATACAACGCGCCATCGACGCTGGCGTACCAGAGTGTCAATATGGGTAAGGGTAAGGTAGTTCACCCTATATGAACTTACATGCACGATGTACGAGCATTTCATGATATTAATTAACATGAAGATTTGTACCAAATAGATTGATGGGCTACTAATAAAAGAACAAAATATTTTCATAAATACCGAGTACCTCTACCTACCAATATAAAAACTCCAATAAGGGGTCACAACGAAATGGATTATAACCACATAATATATATCTATTTATAATTTGAGTTATTAATATTTCCTATAGGTCCCTAAGGGACATCGTAAATTCCCTACGGGCATTTTAGATCCTATCTCGCCCAGGTTTTAGAGTTCTTATTTTGTCCCGGGCTCTTCCCCTACTTGTTAACTTTCTTTACAAGGAGTACAATGGAAAATATCTGTACGGTAGGGTAGGCTATAGTGTCTGGAGTTAATTCAGTAACATTTTTTGCTAAACTTGTTTAGAAGATTTTGTTGATCTTTCAAAGATCCTCGGATACCAGGAATCAGTGGGTGAGGTTCTTCAGTGAAACCCTGGATTCATTTATTCGCAATTTGCCTATTAAATATAAATAAGTCAGGAGTTTTCTAATTCTTGGGTTAGGTGTTAAATCTTCTTGGTGTCCCCTGCCATCGGTCAAGAGTTACAAATTTTATTGTCCATTGGGCACAAATTGATCTATTTTGTTCTGGTTTCGAGTATAAAACACATCTTGATTTTATTCTCAAAAAAAATCAATAGGTACCTCTTTGAAATGGTCGTTCTAAATGTAGTGAGTGGGTACTTTTAGTGTGCTCTCCAATATTTTGAAAATAGAAATCGGATACTTGTGTGAGTATAGTGTTCATTTTGTCATTGATCCTACACTGATCCAAATATTCCAAATCCACACCCTGATTTACCAAATTGATTATTGACCCAAAGTGTTTTAGGTGCTGGAGAACATTTACTTTTAATGTCGGGAATGTTGGGGATTTATTTTGGACAGTAAACCCAAGAAGGTATTCTAAATCATCGCTCAATAAAAACATGATCGGTGTCCTTTTTTAATCCACTTTATTGATCCTCAAAGTCAAACTAGTTCTTTTCGGAATAGACAGAACACTCGATAGGAGAACGGTGATTAGGATTAATAGGTAGGTGGTTTTTTGTTCAGACTGAATTTGTTTCAAAACTTGGCCTGGAATCTGATACTAGATTATTGACCTCAAGTTATCCAACCTGCCGTACCAAGAGCTACTTTACTCCATTTCATGCAAGGACTGATAGCTACTGGCTGCACCAAGAGTCCAAGAATGTAATTCATAGAGCTAGGACTTTGTGCTAGCAGAAGAGGGCGACACAAAATAGGAGCTGAAACGCTGGGAATTTGTTTCAAATACCTTTACTTTGAGTTTAATTGTTCAAAATATTTCAAACCAAATATTTCGACCAAATCAAATACTCATAGAATCCTAGTATTATTCCATGCCAACGGAACTTGCAATTTGATGTCAATAGAATATTAGGTTAAGGGATAGATTCCCTTACAGGCCTCAGGTTTAGAATGTATAAATGTGAGCAAGTAGAAATAACACAATCAAATTAATTTGAGAACATTTCCGAACTATTGAAAACGTAAATTACATAATGGTAACTGTTTAAATTTAGGTATTTTTCCAAGCTATTTGTAATTCATGTAATCATTAATAGGTTGCCAGTGTGTTGAATAACTCATTTTAATGACTTAGTTTTTTGGTCTATCTCAGTATCGACTAAGCAGACATGGAGCTTCAGACCTGAGTAGAAACCGAACCGACACTGTTGATGGCAACAACTTCAATCTATAGGTAGCAGGGTAGGATATTTATGTTCTTCGTTAATTTTCCCTACGATGTCTTCTTTTTTCTACTATAACTATATACTGGTATATCCTGTCTATAAATCAATATTGAATCTATACCTATATTCTATATTATTTTGTAGTACATAATTCTCCTTCAAAAAAAGAATTGATAAGATGTAATAACACAACGCACCATGCAATCCACGTTCTGATGGGTATTTCCTGCCTCACTCAGGCTTGGTGAGATCACTTTGAGTACCTAGGTTGTCTCTCAGCGAATAGTGGGTAAAACCCTGTCGTGATATGACCATGTGGTTGAAGGCGACGCCGACGGGACGTTAACCCAAAGGATCAAAATACACCATATCATTGTCAAATAATAAGACTATTAGGTATAGGTACCTACTAAATGATACAGAAATCAAATATCTAAATACATACAACAGACTCTGTTGTAATGTTTGAACCACCTAGGTATTCCTTAAAAATATATTGTTTTTTTTTTTTTTTAATGGATGATTTTATTTGGAAGTACATTAAGTAGGAGTATAAAGAAAGAAGTCTCATGGAAAGGAGGAAAAATAACATTATATTAGTCACAGAACAAACATTACATAAAATCTAATGTCATTACAGAACTGTTATCTGGAGACATTTTCAAAAGACAAAGACAACTCTTTTATCATTTTGGTAATCATTTGGGAGACATACTCTTACTTCGAGAATGTCCTGACTGTATTTCTGACCTTTGAGACATGACAAGAAGGTTCTTGTTACCTAACCAGTAACCACACGAAGCCAGTGTCGTCGACTTTACAACCTAGGTCCTAGATAGAGGATCAAGAATCAAGATTGATCATTGAGGGTAAAAAGAAAATAACAATACATTATCTATATCAATAAATAAAAATCACAGGATGTTTCAAAGGTTTTGTATTGACTAATAAAAAAAACTCTACTTGAAAAGCTCGTACCGTAGGAATTAGCACAATAATAATAATAATAATAATAAGTTGATTTATTTTCATTCTACAGTTTTTTCATTACAATCCCCTTGAAGTACAATATCTTTTGTACTTTTAGTAGTCAGCAGTAGTTCCACAGCACTAACTAGGTACCTACCACCTACCTATCTACCACATAAATGATGATGACACAGATGACTTACTACCACGGTTTCTTCAGCGAGCTCAAATCATAACCGATAATATAAGTCCTAAAGCAACCGAATTCCAATGTTAACCTGGAAGTTTTGTAAAAATGTAGGTAAGGTATATAAAGCCAAGTCAAGTTGTCATTAGATCTAGCCATCTAGGTTACACTGGTTACATACTAGAGTCTTGAAAAGGAAGAGAAGAAACCTATTCTGAGCCGAACTTTGGAATGTAGCTTGTGAAGAGTAAAGAGAGATGAGTTGAAAAGACAGGGATTGAAATGAAGGAGGTTATGTAGGATGTAGGAGACCTTACTTATTATTATTATTAAACATTTTGGATCAAGTTTTATTTACAAATAACATAGAATATATACATACATAGAAATTAATATTAACACAACAAAACTTGATCAAGGGCGGTGCTAATGCCAACGGCATTCTCTTCCGCTTAGAATGCCGTTTTCTTCTTCTCTAACTTAGTAAGTTAGAGAAGAAGAAAACGTATTGAAATCGGAGGACACTTATCACTTAACTACCAAATTGAGTATTTATGTGGCATCCAACAATTTTTTTAAACCTCAACCTACACTGGGGATCCCTATGTAAATACATTTCATGATCATTTTCCAAAGGAGAGGCGCTTGGTCAATGTTTGCCAGGTGAGTCATATTTTCTGCCGGAGAATTCTGAATCACTATTGCTAAAACTCTTATGAAGAAGAGGACAACGGGTACATGAAAAGGCTTGTGAGGACAAGAGCCATGAGGAACTGAAGGGTTGGGTGGAAGAGATTGCCTAAGGCAACAACCCCGCCCTCTAGTTAGGACATATATTATGTATATATTTTTTTTTTTTTTTTTTTCTTTATTTTTTTCTTCTATTATATTGTATATTGTATTTTCATTTGTGATTTTTTGTATTGTATATAATATGTCCTATTACCTAGTAATGTATGTATGTATAAAACCATACATACATTACCTAATAAAGTGTAAATAAATAAATAAAAATAAATAAAGAGGATTATTCACCGGCACTGCTTCTAAAGGCCAATTACAAAGTTGCTAGTGGACAGATTTAATCATGGACTTAACGAACAAATTTATAATGTGCCAAGTTCTTTTGGCTGAACGGTCACGGTCATATCACGAAGAGGTTTTACCCTCCATTCGCTTGAAACTTGAAAACCAAATACTCAAATTGACCTCACCCGAGCTGAGTGGGGCTGGGAATATCATAACGAGGGTTCGAATTTGAATGATTACCCATCCAACTCCTAACCACGCTGGACATTATTTATCTTCAGTGACAGAACGAGAACTGGTGTATTCCTGGCTTGTCAAGTTTTTAAAAAACCAACGTTCTTGAAATTTGTATATTATGCAACTGTGCATAGCTATGTGGGTACTTGGGTAGGTACAGACCACAGACCGGCTACTTTTAGCGCGGGTGATTCTTGTGAATGCCAAATACATACCTAACAACTGTATACGTATAATAAATCTCAACGAAAGGTCTATGAAAAACTATTTGATTAAACCGTACCTACGCCTGCTTCAGAGGTTTCAATGAGAATGGAAATTAAAAACAAAATTACAGTCATAGAATGTAGGTAACATTTCTAAATATGACAATACATCGTAATTACTAATTACACATTATGTATTACGCGATTTACATATATTTTTGTCTTTAACAACATTGTTTCTTCTTTTGATAAAGACTAAAAAGTCGAGGACTATATAACTATACATTAATATCTACACATAATATATCTACTTAATGCATAGGTATGAGGACTTTTATGTCTGAACAAATCACTGATTTTCTATGTTGAACCACTGAGATCCTAAATTTAAAAAACAAAACCTACCTAATAAGGCTAATAATAATAATACAAATAGACCAGGCAGAACTCAACTTACGTCAAAATAAGAACTAAATCCAAAGACTAGGTAGGCACCAATCCAAATCACAGAACTGCACTAAGCACTTGGTAAAACAGTACCAATTATTTCGAGAAATAAAGATAAAATTTATTTACAGTTAAAATATATAGAAGAAAATTACAAAGCACGAAAAAATATCACAAAAATCACACGGGATTCGACGCGATCACGACACGATTCACCTTTGACGCACACCGCACTGAAATCAATGGAGAACTGAAACGTCTGAAACAAGACACGAGCGTCAAGCAACTCTGGGACCCTGGTGCCAAGACCGTCTTGTCTTGGCACTCAGTTGTAAGAATGTTTATTTCGCAAGGAGTACTGCCGGGTTGCCTAGCCTCAAATAACCAGGCTCCAACCAACGAACGGGAGGAATAAATTGCTTTTTGTACTCGTATGTTTAATCAGTATAATAATTATAGTATAGTATAGTATAGTAGTAGTGCTTTATTTTGATAATCAGGACCAGGTAATTGGCAAATTCCAGTACCTCTGTGAACTACACAACATATTTGGACATGAAGTAGGTATATAAAGATTTGGTCAAATTTGAATTCATTGCATAAAAATTGAGAAATTGCTGAATACAATTGTAAAAACTGTACCTACTCCGTACTCGTACTGTGTAGAGCAGGAACCTATTAATTGAACCTATTGATACATCTATTTTCTTGAACCATCTGATGAAACAGATGACCAAATATCTTTAAACGACAGTGTCGCGTTACAAATAAATAGAGAGACTGGTAAAATACCAGCGAAATCATCGAGTTATAACTTTTAACTCATATCTTTATATAGGTCTTTACCTTTACTAAACTTGAATCCGTCAAAACCAGTGCCAAGCTTCTTGAGAGCTAACCTAAGTAGACTTGGGCCACACTTTAGAGGGGAAAAACCCCCAGCTAAGCTTCTGCGGAAGCCAAAATGTCGGCGGGAAAGAACTGGTTAGCTACTAGTGGTATATGGTAAGATATGACCACTTAATGTCAAAGAATAATTTTTGGATTTCAGGGACATCCAGTCTCACTAAAATGAAGTTATTACAATAAAGCGCCAGAAATGATTGTGAAAACACATCCTTTCTATATAATAAGAAAAGTAAGAATTATCAAGAAAATCTTCTTCTTCTTTTTTCACTTTGCCTTTTCCCAAACTTAATCAGCATTGTCCAACCTCTTCCGAATGGTTCAGGTTGTTTGTTTCTAGCACTCTCAACTTCCACATAATACAGCTGAATGCCCTTCCTGTCTATGGATGCTCTTCGTGTTATTGTAATTTATTAAACTAAAGCGCTTTACTCTTCCCTGTTTAATTTTTATTTTAAAAACAAAGTCCTGTAAAAAATCCCGTAAGTTCAGCTCTTTAATTTTAGATTTCTATTAATTTTTTTTTTTTTTATAATACGTTACTAAATTAAAAATAATAATATGGAAACTACTTATCTATCGGCACAACTTTTCTGTGAGAAACAGCTTGAGTGAGTAACTCAAGAGTCACTATAGATTGACTTCATATTATGTAGAGTAGGTGTACAATTTTATGGTCCTATATCTTAACTATGAAAAGTATTCTTATATGACTGACTGGAAAAGCAGGAGGGACAGACGACACTTAAGTATCGTAAATAAATTCGAAGTCTCTTCGGTAACTTGTAATTAGAGAATAGAACTACATTTTGAACAGAAAAGTTGTCTTATAGGACTTATTAAGGAGCGCGGTAGCGCTCCGACCCGCCAAGTCAATCGAAATAGTTCGCGCGCTACCAAGAGTATACTATACGCGACAGCATAAGTAGCATATTTCGTGTAGTTGTAGGAGAAAAAGTACAAGTGATGGAGGAAATTGAACTACATATACAGATTGGGGCACGATAATAGACAAGCTTTTAAAAAAGAAACATCGAAATCGTTTGAGTTAAGTTGGTCAAAATCACACTGTAAAAACGTCATTTTTTTTCAAAAAATTCTGCTTCTTCTTTGACGTTGACCGCTCTACAGCCAAAACTACTGGACCAATTTTCATGAACGATGGCTCATTTTTTTTCTTCTGGGTGGTAGGTGTGCCTTTTTATGGTTTCATTATCCCAAAAGCTACCATTTGGCCGTTAATTAGGAAAAGGATCATTTTCAGAGAACAGAATAACATTGGAGTATAGATATTCAATCTAGTTTATTATGTATATACCTATTCACTCACAAACCTTTCAATCCACATGTCCCGATGTGAAATTGTGTAAAGGTATACTAACCCATAAATAGTCGCCGGTGCTGAGTGAGTTAGCGCGCTAAGCTTACCACGCATGGTGACCTGTATTCGATCCCCAGCTGGTCAGGTTTTTTTCTGCACATTACTTGGGTGTTTGGGGTCCACTCATACCTCGTGAGGAAAAATGAGTAGTTACTGAATAAGTAACGACCAGTGGCGGCATTACCAGAGTAAAAATAAATTAATGTAATTGAATTTGAAAAGTAATGGAGGCTCTTAGTAATGCTGCGCTACCCACAAAATTTGTGAAGAAGCCTTGTTCTTGACCACAAATAAATTCATTCATACATACATACATAGTTATATTAAACCTGTAATGCCCAAGGAGTGAAAAAGACAAGATTTTTTTTCCTTCTAAAATGTTTGTTATAGGTATTAGGTTCAAAAATGTAAAAAATCTGTAGTACCCAATGTTACATAATATTATGTATGTGTAACAACATGAATGTCATATATGTATGGGGACCTTTCTAAGTAGGAAATGTAGAAGTTTCATAGAAAACTTTGTAAAAGCCCCTACACTACCTAATACCTATTCCTAATTAGGAATGTAGATACCTATTAGGTACATAGGAAGTGAAAGGCTTCCCTCCCTATCCAATTCTCTCTAGTAAATATTTCTTTCGCTGGCCGCTAAAAAGTTTATTATACAAAGTAAAGTAAAGTGAAGCTTTTATGTGTTTCAAAAACCGCGTAGCTTCATTAACCGTACAGTTAGCTCAGTGGTAAGGGCGGCACTGTAATATGCTGAAAGTGCTTGAGATCCGCGAGTTCGAAACCCGCCTGGGACATCGTCAGTTTTTTTTTTTTTTTTTTAGTATTTTTAACAAAATACTCTTTACTTATTTTAATTTTACATAATTTACATTAAATTTAGTGAGTTTATGAGGTACTATTACTCTTTTTGTTGTGGGTTGTGTTGTACCTACCTCATTTATAATATAACAATAAAAAATTTACAGTTTAAAAAAAATATATTTGTCATTTATTACGTGAACAACACAATAAGCTTCGTTCTCAGTATTCTTTCACACAAATTAATTGTAAAATTACCTACATAGTATCCTCCCATTTGGGATTTTTACCACATAATAATACATTTTGGACATACTGCTGGAATAATGGCACTTAAAAGTCCTAATTATTATATCTGACATAAATTAAGGAAATATGTTCAGGGTGTACCCACTATCTGAACCAGTTGAGGGGCCCATCTTGGATAAAATAAATGGCACCACAGTATCCTTGTAAAAATCTGTGACAAAGGGCCAATTTATGAAACGGGATTAATTTTAGAATAACTCGGACTATCTCTCTAATCGTTCTTCGACTTGAGGGAGGGTCTCGCTTGTTATCTTACCTTCTTTTAAACATAATTAACCAAACACAGTGAGAACGAACTCACTAAGTGAGGTTCTGTTTTAACTTGTGTACTGGACAAATTGGCTGTCTGTTTGTCTGTTCTGTTTGCGATAACTCCCGAACGGATTCTTCAAAATTGATGAAATTTTGTATACATGTTTATTTTCTAATACTAAAATTTTTAAGTAGACCACTCGAGGACAAATGGGGGCCGTCTTGGTGAAAAAAGAAAACCATTTTTCTTTTTTTTAATAAAACAAGTGACACTCTTGAGTCGTTGAAAATATATATATATAAGTTCATTAGTGGAATTCGGAAATCGTGAAACCTAAGGGGGCCGCACTGTGGTAAAAAATCGATAAAGGGTCAAAAAAATAAAAAAAGGCCGGTTGATAATTATGTTTTATATAAAACTTATCGAGTGGGGTATTAAATTGCTTGATTGTACATTTATAATGCGATAGTTGAATCTGTTTGAGGTTTACTGTTCAAAGAAACACTAGTTATTGTTGGATGGAAGAGCTTCTTTAAGGAGAACCCTGCCATGTAAAAGAAAGCCAAAAAACAATAATATTGACGTTACACAATATAGGACATACTATTATTAACCGTGAGGGAGCGAAGTGAGGGAGCGAAGCAACCTCACTAAGAGGGGTTCTGTTTTAACTTGCATTGACTTTCGTTTTTCTGTCCCATAAATAAGGCGAGATCAATTATTATATTATTAAAATGCTATCATTATTATAATGATAAAAAAATTAATTTATTTATTTACCAAGTGATATTATACGCCAGAGCAAAAGTAGCACAATTGTTGTAGCTGTAGGAAAAAAAGTACAAGTGATGAAGGAAATCGTACTATAAATACATATACATAGATTGGGGCCCGATAAAGACAAGCTTTGAAAAAAGAACCATCAAAATCGTTCGAGTTAAGTTGGAGAAAACCAAACTTTAAAAACGTCATTTTTTTCATCATTTTCTGCTTCTTCTTTCACGTTGACCGCTCTACAGCCAAAACTACTAGACCGATTTTCACAAACGATGGCTAATTTTTTTCTCGTGAGTGGTAGGTGTGCTATTTATTGTTTTATTATCCTTAAAAGGGACATTTGGCCCTTAATTAGGAAAAGGATCATTTTCAGAGCTTAGAACAAAGTTGGTGTATAGATATTCAGTATCTACTATAATCTTATTATCACTCTCCCAGATGAGTCAAAGTCGCATATCTACTTTTTAGGTGAAAGAATAATTTGGAGAAGGATACTGTGCTTAGGTATGAATATCAAACTAAAATATTTATCTTCACATTCAAACTGTTTCATTTATCCACACTTATTCCTTTAAAGTCATTATTTAATATGTTACCTAAATAGTTTTTTTTATTGAAACAACATGTATGATACACCCCACACCTATGCAGGGCCACTACAAAAAGTTATAAGATCCCCCAAAAAATATCACTTCGTGACATAAAAAAAGTCCCGCCAAGTCGTTCCCCAAAAATATTTCAGTTCCCAAATTCATCTCTCCGTTCCCAAAATATATATTACTTATTTGTGACCTCCCCCAAAAAAATTATTGAAATCAATTTATGGCCCCGCCTTTTATTCATTCACCTAAGTGCAACAGTATACTTATTAATAGCCTCCCCTCTCTCTTTCTTCTAATGTCCTCTTTCTTTTGTTCCTTGTTGCATGTTGGAATGTTTCCTTTACAAACTCAGAACTTATGTCTAATTTCCTTGCTCCTTTCACCGACTTGGGCTCTTGGCGGAGTACCACTAACTGGGAATGATAAATATATGAATCTAATAGACATTGCTATTTTTAAAGAATTAAAAAGAGATATTTTAACATAGTAGTTCTTATGGAGAACAGGAAATGAGAAGTCTAGCCGACCGCGACTTAAGGATGCATTATCTGTATCTAAGTCGCAAAATATCTGCCACCAACAAGAATAGGAGCATCAGATCAAGTCACAATTCAGGCTCATTTCCAAGGATCACGTGTTTACATATGTCTACATTTATACCATGTAGACATATGTAAACACGTGATCTACCATGACAGGACTCGAACCTGCAATCTTATAAAAGAACCAAGACATCAGTTCTTTTGGCTAAGAACGGACCTGCTGGGTGGTACTCCGCCAAGAGCCCAAGTCGGTGAAAGGAGCAAGGAAATTAGACATAAGTTCTGAGTTTGTAAAGGAAACATTCCAACATGCAACAAGGAACAAAAGAAAGAGGACATTAGAAGAAAGAGAGAGGGGAGGCTATTAATAAGTATACTGTTGCACTTAGGTGAATGAATAAAAGGCGGGGCCATAAATTGATTTCAATAATTTTTTTGGGGGAGGTCACAAATAAGTAATATATATTTTGGGAACGGAGAGATGAATTTGGGAACTGAAATATTTTTGGGGAACGACTTGGCGGGACTTTTTTTATGTCACGAAGTGATATTTTTTGGGGGATATTATTATTAGAACTTAGAATTTTGCGTATTGTTTTAGATGGGGAAACCAATGCTAAGTCATGACTTAAGATCTCGATTTTGTTTATTAATTTCGCCCTTAGTTTTAAGGTTGGGTATAGCGCTTTCTTTTGCCTCGTAAGTTTTTAGTGGTTAATGTATCATATCACTGAGGTGGGTAGGTATAACAGACGCTGGCTGAAAGTATACATGAAGTACATGGGAACTATGTTTTCCGTTACCTTACACTCTGCCGCGCTGTCTCTTTTTTCTATAGGGTTCTTTACACCTCGGCTAAGGTGTTAGATTGATTTTCTAAAACCGCTTGAAATTTTTCATCCATACAAGACCAAAGAAGTGAGGTTAAAAAGGTTGAAATTTATCATATTTGTGTTTATCACAAAAGTGATGTCACATGAAAGCATGGAACCCGCCATACTCTCCATACCCTAACCTAACGCAATGATGGATGTTTCTCTCGAGAGGCGTAAATAATACATCAAAGGGCCACAGAGTGGTTATTTTTATTAATTTTATAAGTCAATCTTGGCCGATCCCTACCAACATTAGACGAGCTATTCTTTCTCATCACTTATTACCACACATAACTTATCTATTTCCTCTCCACTTGCATTGGGGTTCTAAGGTTTTTTTATTTATATAAATTATTGTATTTTCTACCTAGGTATGTACCCTTACTCTGAAACACGACAATCAAGGAAAAAAAAAAACCGAGAAATTGTTCATGGGATGGAAGACACAGACTATTGTGATGACCCCAGGATATTTTGAAAGCCCACGGGAGCGGAGTTACCTGTCTGAGGATACTTAGAATAGCTCTCCAGGAAAGCGATGACATGTGAGGGCTTAAGTCTTGATAACTTTCAGTCACGTGAGGCCTGCATACCTCCATATCTATACCTGGCTCCGGGTGTATTCATATTTCAAAGGTATTGTAAGACATTCAAACACTTGGCTACAGCCGTCAAGCTGGGCTTCAAATTTCAGGGCACGATTTTAGATCCATTTCTTCTTTATGACCTGGGGTAAAGTCAAAAGTTAGAGTTTGGGTTTTTTTGTCTCATCATTTGTTTTCAATGAAGGTACATAAGTTGATTCGAAGGGATGCGATTTTTTTTTTTTTTTAATATTTCCCATATACAGGGTGGTTCAAACCCCTCCGCTATTTTTTCTTCTCTCTCTGCTTGAGTTGAAAGCATGAAAGAGGAAAATATTTAGGACCAGACTTTGGCGGTAGAACCCAAAATGAATAAAATTATAGAAGTAATAATGCCTTATTTATACTGTCCGAGCAGGAGTTCCATTATTCCATGAATTCCATCAGTAAGCTCAAGAAGCATTTTTATGTGGTCAAATTAACAAAATGGGACCATAACTGGTCATGTTCCGGATGGGTTTCGAACCCGCGACCTATGGATTACCAGACCACTGAGCTAATATTCAAATATTTTTTCCAAATGTAATAACCTAATAACTAATAAACAAGCGAATTAGATGTTCTTAGGTAGAATCAATACCCATCTTGAATACCTGAATTAACGACTTGTTGTGAAAAAATTGCGATTAGCTTATTTTCCTCCAGTCTACTCGACTAGAATGAATTCTTGCTTCTTCTGTTTTACTTCATTCAGCATTATTTTTAACACGTTCGTTACCGAACGGCCATATGTGGATGTTTTTGTGTTTTTCTTTGGGACCGAAACACACATGTTAGTCTAGTACCACAGGCTCAAAAATAGCGAAATAAATGCAAGTTTTGGTGTAGTTTTGATTTTTTGTACCATAGTGTATTTTGAGCTGCTAAACACGAATCTGAGGTTTGCCAACAAAAATTTTACCGGCAAATTTTTTTACAGGCAAAAAACAGGCAAAAAATTGGACTATTTTTAGTTTTTCTGAAATATCTCCCAAGTGATTTTATTAACGCCAACACTAACTCTATACAAAGTTGTTCACAACTGAATTCCCTACATTTTATGTTCTACAAAAAAAATTGTGCGATCAACCTTTGAGCTTTGAGGGTGCCCTCAAAATGCAGGCAAAAAATCAAAAGTGGCCAAATTTGCGATTTTTTGAAAATTTACTTCAAAATAACGCTCTTGACAATATTTTTGGCAGTTAAAGATGTCATTGATGGCTAACAGGCTAAAGTTTGAGACATTTTCAGCCTTTTAGAAGGACCTTTGCAGCCTTTTGGAGTGACATAAAGATCATAGTCACCTGTGTCTAGCTAGAACCATGGTTTTAAAACAAAAAGTTTTGCTGTACTTGTGATTTTTGGTAATATAGTGTATTTATAGCTGCAAAGTATGAGTTTGACGTTTGCCAACAAAAAAATTGACGTCATTTTTTTTAACAGGCAAAAACGGCCTGAATGGAGCTTTTTTCAGTTTGTAACACTATTTCCGAAACTGTGCATTTCAAAGCAACGTTAGCTGAATACCAAGTTCAACATAACTGAATTTTCTACATATTATGTTCCCAATATTTTTTTGTGCAACCAACCTTTGAGCTTTGAGGACGCCCTTAAAGCTCAGGCAAAAAATCAGAAAAGGCAAAATTTGGACTTTTTGAAGTTTTACCTCGACATAACCTTAATGGCAGTGTGAATGATATTTTACTTCCGAGAAATTTCTAATATTAGAAATCGGAAGTATTGTGTTCGTTTTTGTAAAAAAAAAATATTTTTTTGCTCCGATTTCAATTTTTTTCATATTTCTGGACGTTTCATAACCTGAGCAAATTTGGTTTTGTGTCCGTCTGCCGGTCTGTCGTTCTGTCGGTCTGTTAAAACGATTCCTTGTAACGCGCAAATCACGGAAACTACTCGACCGATTTTGATGAAATTTTGCACACATCTAGGAGACATTTTGTAGATGGTCCCATTTTAAATTCATTGAATTCGTACTAGCGGTTCTGGGTGAAAGAGACCATGCGCCTGACCACTAACTTTTTACTTTAATGCTTATATCTCGTGAACGGTACACCCGATTTTGATGATATTTTGTATGTATATGCATAATCTTGTTTTACACAGGCTTTTTATATTTACTTTTTAATTAATTATAATTTGACTCTTATATTAAAGAAAATCCGAAATTTTGGACAAAAAAGTCAAAAAATAAGGACCACGACTTGCCGATACAGAATTTTTTGTGGAATTTAGAATGTAGAAAAAACGGTTTACTACCATTTAAAACAAATTTGAGCCGTTTTGGAGATACAAGTAATTTACCATAAAATCTCAAAATTCACACGTGTACACAATTTGAAACAATCACGAGGAAGTATTGTGTCCATAATTGGCAGTGTTTTTTTAGTTTAGACTCTAAAGGTCTAAACTTTAGAAGCTAAATTTCGTGACCTTTGCAGCTTTTTTGTAATACCTAGATCTAGATCAGGATCACTTGCATCAATCTAGGACCCTTCCTTGTTTTTAAACAAATAGTTTTGTTGTAGTTTTAATTTTTGGTACACTAGAGTATTTGGACTGCTGAGTCCCGAATATTGTGTTTGCAAAAAAATAAGTGGCCGGCCAACAAACTATTTCCTACTATTCTTTCAAATGCCATCCTAAGTGAGTATTGCTAAATTTTGCCGGTTCCAATCAGGCTGGGTGAGGTCGATGTGAGATTAGAGTGTGATGGCAACGCCTATCTATTCCACTGTCCTATATTTCTACATTATGAGCAGTTCATTTTCAATTTATATATTTGGCACCTGATTTTAAAGTTTTGATGTTTCTAATGGTTGAGGCCTTACTCATGGTCGAGGTGTTGGAGAAAGCTTTCTCATAAGATGGATAATGGGGATGACATCCATTCAGCATGTGTCATCTCCAAATATTCTGGGGCAGTACCTAGTTGTCTTCGATGGCTATTCTGAAGATATTCTAAGAGGAACAAAGACAGCTGAGCGTATGAGGAGAACTAGGACTCTCTCATCTGCAGACATGCTTTTTGATGAGACCATGACACCAACAATGTCAAAAGATAATTTTCTAGCAAATCCAAGAAATAAGAGTCGTCTCATTGACTTACTTGCTACCAAATTTTCAGAAGCAGGTTTGCAATATAAGCAGGCAGAATAAGATGCAGGCGTACTGATTGTTACGACCGCACTCAAATGAGACTGTTACTATAGTAGGGGAAGATATAGACATATTAGTAATTTTGATTGGGCTCTGTGAAGTTGACAATGTCTTCTATTTAAAACCTGGAAAGCAGACCATTTGACCAGCTTTGTATTCACCTCTTGAAGCTGCAACTTCCTCATGCGTGAAAGAACACATCCTCTTTCTACATGCAATGAGCGGGTGTGATACGACGTCGGCTCTCTTTAAACAAGGAAAAAGGAAATTTTTAAAAACCCTTGTAAAAAGTCCTAGTCTTGGAAAAGTTATAGACGTCTTCAAAGACTCTGAAGCTTCCCAAGACTCTGTAGCCGCAGCAGGAGAACGCTTCTTAATATATTTGTATGCGTCCAGTGAAAAAAGTCTGTCTTTACTTAACCATCTGCGATACATATGTTATACCAAGGCAGCCTTTAGAATGAGCTCCAACATTGCTGCGTTACCACCGTGTGCACTCCCTCAGGGTGTACCCTGTACCATCAAGTGCAACAATGGTTGGGAGTAAGTAAAGCTCCTGAAGAATGGGGATGGAAGCAAACTCAAACAGGTGTAGAACCTATATTAAATCTCTCTCGCCCCGCTCCCCCCGAAAAGCTGAAGCTCGTTTCCTGCAAATATACGAGAAACTGTGGCTGCAGGAAAGCAGGACTCTCCTGCTCCGCTCTATGCTTGCATTGCGAAGGGTCTGGCAATAACATGCCATCAATGGAGGACCCTGATCCAAGTCCCTCACAAAGATGTGCTGCAAAGGTCACAAAATTTAGCCTTTAAACCATTATTAATATCATTCACACTGCCAAGAAGTTTATGTCGAGGTAAAACTTCAAAAATTTCAAATTTTGCCTTTTCTGACTTTTTGCCTGGGTTTTGAGGACGCTCTCAAAGCTCAAAGGTTGGTTGCACAAAAAAGTATTGGGTACATAATATGTAGGAAATTCAGTTATGTTGAACTTAGTATTCAGCTAACGTTGCTCTGAAATGCATAGTTTCAGAGATATTGTTAAAAACTGAAAAAAGCTCCATTCAGGCCGTTTTTGCCTGTTAAAAAAAATGACGGCAATTTTTTTGTTGGCAAACGTCAAATTCATACTTTGCAGCTATAAATACACTATAATACCAAAAATCACAAGCACAGCAAAACTTTTTGTTTTAAATCCAGGGTTCTAGATAGACACATGTGACTGTGATCTCTATGTAACTCCAAAAGTCTCCAAAGGTCCCTCTAAAAGGCTGCAAAGGTCCTTTTAAAAGTCTGAAAATGTCTCAAACTTTAGCCTATTAGCCATCAATGACGTCTTTAACTGCCAAAAATGTTGTCAGGAGCGTTATTTTGAAGTAAATTTTCAAAAAATCGCAAATTTGGCCACTTTTGATTTTTTGCCTGCATTTTGAGGGCACCCTCAAAGCTCAAAGGTTGATTGCACAATTTTTTTTGTAGAACATAAAATGTAGGGAATTTAGTTGTAAACAACTTTGTATAGAGTTAGTGTTGGCGTTAATTAAATCACTTGGGAGATATTTCAGAAAAACTAAAAATAGTCCAATTTTTTGCCTGTTTTTTGCCTGTAAAAAAATTTGCCGGTAAAATTTTTGTTGGCAAACCTCAGATTCATGTTCAGCAGCTCAAAATACACTATGGTACAAAAAATCAAAACTACACCAAAACTTGCATTTTTAAAAGCCACGATTACTAGACTATGTGGCCGTTATCAAAATTTTAACGAGGGACCGGACATCCATATATGGCCTTTTTGAGGTAGGTTGTTAGTATTAGAACAGATATAGGATCGATTCTTGTACAAATACGATGCCAAATATGCAAAAAAAAATCATTTTGGTACCCAGGATGCAACAGCGACTTTACCGCCTGGTCCCTACGTAAAACTTGAAAAAATTGGCTTGGTAACGAACGTGTTAAAGGGCATGAACTTGTATTACATGTAGGTGTCACTGAGAAAATATTGTTTTTACTACAACGGAAACACTGGTTATAATAAAATTGTATACCTACTCTCTCCAAATCGATAAATTATATTTATTTTTTTAACGAACTGTCTCACCAGTGCTTCACTATGGTCGCTACCAGAAAGTTTATGAACATTTTTCCCCACGGCTGGCGTCCTAGTTGGAATATTAAAAAATCTTATCGCACATCTAGAACATAAAACTGGATACAAAATTATTTCAGACACCGGATATTTACTGGTACAGTGAGTGATGAATAGATTGGCTTTTTCCCCTGCGACTGGCATCATAGTTGGAATCCTTTTCTTAGTGCGTATCAAAGGAATAAGAGGCTCTTACATATCAAATTTCAGCTTTCAACATCTTAGGAACTAGAACGAAGAAACCGAAATCAGTAAGAAGAGAGGGCACGAATGGCTCAGTGGTTAAGCACTCGCTTGCCATGCGGAAGATCCCGCGCCGACAAAAATTTGTATTCATGATTTGGTTACAGTTCTTTGTAAGGGATACCTCCGGTGCGCTCGTGTTGACCCAGCACCTAAATGGGGAGTATTGTGTCACTTCTCGCCCATCAGAGGTGAGGCATACTACGGGATGGGCAGGCTGCAACACAGACCACAAGCGTCTAAAGCAGCTCCTATTTCATGGCTACGAAATAAAAAAGGCTGTGAAACACTCATTTAAAAAAAAGAGAGTGACTGTCGCATGTGTTTCGAATTCCATTAATAAATTTTACATGATGTGTAGGTATATAAGTAGGTATATTAGACGTGAAGTTAGGTATATAAGTAACTCTAGATAGAAAAACAAATAACACAGGTATTGAAATATTCCAAAACACAAATAAAGTTGTATTCTTATTACAATAAAAATTTACAAAGGCAAAAACCTAATAATAGAAAATCAAAATAAATTAATCACACAATAATATTGAAAACAATATTTTTTTTTGTTGTACAAACATAAAATTCGTTATTTGAATGATGTGTTAATCAGCAAACTTGAGTCCCCTATGTTCAACTCTAGAGGTCCGGGAGACGAGATCTATTAATATTATGTTTATAGATTTCATATCAATAAATTAATATTAAGATACACGGTGGTTTTCTCACATAATCATAATATGGGTATATTGGGTATGGACAGCTAAGAACTCAATAGTGATTACGGTAGTAAGCATCTTTATTCATTATGTCTCCTAAGAGCTTTTATCATAAAAATGCTCATGGAAACACTGCTTTTCGACCAAGTAAAGAGATAATGATTTTTTTAAAAATTTAATCCACTTCTTCCTAAAAAAATATGAAAGTTGTACGACTGATATTTTATTGACATAAAGTGCCAGCCAGCTTAACACAAGCAATACCAAATAAGAGATTGCTGAAAATTGAAATGGATTCATGCATTTCATTTGTTTCGTACCAGATTCTCTAGGTTCAAACTTTAGCTGTAATGATACTGGATATGTTGATGTCAGATTGATTCTCCACAGGGACCAAGTTTCTAATGGTTAGCTTTGGCAGATTCTTATCTCTTGACAGGCAGAGTGAGAGCCCTTGTCTAGACCCAGAGCACACGTATGGACTGGCTCAGGGGAGCAAAGCATAAGCCTAGACCCAGAGCACGTGGATGGACTGGCTCAGGGGAGCAAAGCATAAGCCTAGACCCAGAGCACGTGGATGGACTGGCTCAGGGGAGGAAAGCATAAGCCTAGACCCAGAGCACGCGTATGGACTGGCCCAGGGGCGGATGACGCGGCCACACAGTGTCCACCAGGGGGAGGCCTAGCTCGGGGCAGGTCCGCAGCTCAGGCAGGGGCAGGCCGCTCTCGTGGAAACTGCTGAGCGAGGAGAAGCCGCTCTCGTCCTCAGGGGGGGGCTTGCAGGGGCGGGGGCGGGGGGGCGTGCCCAGCTCGGAGGAGGAGGAGCCCAGAGACTTCCTGGTGCCGGCCGAGTCATTGCTGGTGCCGCCCATGTAGGAGCTGTGCAGCAGCGAGGAGCAGCTGCCCACCTGTGGGGGGAGAGATTTAGTGTATGGTAAAAAAACAACTATTTTTTTTCTATCATCATCATAGGGTGGCGTCATCGTGAACGATGGTAGCCAGACAGTGGCGGAATGACTCAGAACTTCTATCACTGTCTTTACAAGTTTTTTTGTTGTAAACATTTTTTTCCGAAATTGAGCATATGACCTTCTAATTATTACTCTTATTTTTTAATGATATGTTTGTCATCTGTATGTAATTATGTATGTACCTATAGATTTCCTACCAGGGCTTTGTTTTTTCTACCATCACACAAGGAATTATGATTGGTTAATTTGAATGCAATAACTAATCAGAGTACGTTGTGTGATGGTTGAAAGGGAGATTAGGGTATTATGATGAGGGTGAGAGTGCTTTCTGGAACAAGGGTCAGATCTATCTACAATAGCAAAAGTCAAAGGTGATATTATAATATTTTATTATGTTATGACAAAGCGGAAGCAACTGGTTGATAAACTCACTGGCTGGACCGAGGCATGGCCCTATATTAATTCCTAACTAATCCTATTCTACACAATGAGGCATTGCCATCCATCCTTTCGGGGCGCAACTTGGCACCCAAGAAACTCATCTATATCTATAAAAGAAAGCTGTCTGTATGTATGTGTGTATGTGTGTATGTATGTATGTTCTTTATACAAATCCACACCGTTTGACCGAGAAACCTGAAATTTTGCACATAGGTCCCTTTGGATCAGGAAATTCTTCTA
>CM044959.1:23780933-23836148 GCA_024516035.1 Bactericera cockerelli | reverse complement strand
TTTTTCTTCAACAGAACCTTCTGGTCCACGTGCTTGCTCTCTACTCCGAGATATTCCTGTAATACATTTCCATTTCCATTTTACTTCCGAAAATTTCTAATATTAGAAATCGGAAGTATTGTGTTCGTTTTTGTAAAAAAAAAAATATTTTTTTTTTTTTGGTTTTAGCGTCACTTTTAAATGCATGGTCGTATCACGAGGGGGGTTCCACTCTCCATCGCTGGACACTCACAAACCAGCTTCTCAAATTTACCTCACCCAGCCTAAGTGGGACCGGAAATAGCCACCATCACGAGTTTACAATACTTTTAACTTATTTATTTATTTTGAGCTCACAATTATCTCAGTGGTAAGATACTCGGTTACCAGGCATAAGGTTTTGGGTTCAAATCCCCGAGCCGACAAAAAATTATATTCATGAATTGGTTATTTACTGTCTGTGAACTTCCGGTGCGTGTTGACTCAGCACCAAAATGGTAAGTATTTGTCACTTCTCGCCCATCAGAGGGGAGGCATACTAAGGGATGGGCAAGCTAAAACACAGACCACAAGCGTCTACACTAGTCTACAGCAGCTGCTGTTTTATGACTACGAAATAAAAAAAGGTTGTAAAACACTATGTGTTTTTTCATCATCAAATACTGTGTTCTTTTAAATAATTTGTTAGATTGATAAACATGGCCTCGTGTTTCTATCAATGTTTCCCTGAAATAAATTTAAAATATTATTGTTTTCTTCTTGTTCTCGAAAAAAAATCTGTTACTGAAAAACTTCAGTACGATGCTAAGAAGTTGAGTACCCAGAGAAGAACACACTCCAAAATACCAACCGGAAGAACCTAAATTTATGTGATAAGAGGGAAAGATATGATATTTTTGTTCTTGTTACCTGGGCCATATCGAACATCCTCAGATCTGAATACATGGTGACAGCACGATGGGCTTGCTCTCCCTTCACGAATAATTTGGCCGCCTCTTTGAATCTGCCCTCCAGAGCTAGCAAATCCCCTAGGAGTATGAACTGCTCTCTCTCGTCATTCTTATTCGGGGAGTTCTGAAAGTAGACCATGAGTTGTGCTGTTTTACTCTCAAACAATTTATTCGTTTAACCACTTATAGGAGGTCGAGTAGTTAATTAGAGTGTGAGCCTGGTATTTAAATAGATCTATTCCCGCCCAATGCTGGATTTTTCTCCCTTTTGACTTATAAAACGTGATAGTGGTACCAAAAGACTGTTGGGTAAAAGAGAATAACTACAATTCGGGTAGTATAAAATACTAGGAGGACTCGGTGAGATTAAACTTAATAAATAATAGTACGTCATGTTATATAAACCAACCTTAGTAACTTGATCGATAAGCCGGCGGACTTGTAATCTTGTCGGTAGTTCAAGTCCCATGTTAGGTATAAATATCACTGACGCATGGTCTTATCTCTTTTTATTTGGGATTAACGTCGCTTTCAACTGCATGGTCATATCACGACCGGGGTGTTACTCTCCAATTTCAGGAAACTCACAGACCTGCTACCTACATTATCCTCGCCCAGCCTGGGTTGGGCCGGAATGCCAGTCTTTACTTGGTTTCTTAACTTCGGTGATGCTAAGAACCAGTGCATTCAACGCACCATCGACGCTTAAAAATAAGGGTTCAAGAGAAAATATGTAAGTTGTTCATACATGTGATTTTTTTCTTCTTCTTTTTATCAAAGTACTATATTTCAAATATTCTCAGGGATTTCTGGCAAGACAGAGTATATTTCTCGCATAACCCCTCTACCCTCCTCCCCCGCCTCGCCCCCACGAAGACGACTGTGATTACTCCCCCCCTCTCTACACCCCCCACCCCATGAAGATATTGAAAATTTACCAAATAGTTGGTGATGAGGTCAATGTGATGTATAGACTGCAGCTTGCGGAAACATTTGAGAGCCACCTGGAAGTGAAAGCTGTCCGCACAAGCCAGGGCCAGGCTCTTCCAGTCGTCCCCTGTCACTCCCAGGCACGCCAGAGAGTAGGCCTGGCTGTACTGGCTGTGCTCAATGTATTGGTACATCGGTATGGAAAGGGGTATCTGGATGAGTTCGATACCCGAGGCGTCTGGCTTCAGGACAGATAGCTTGGAGCCAAACAAAGACAGGACTTTACCCTGAAAGTTAATAAAAAATTGAAAATACACGTTATAAGTTTGAAACAATTTGTGAGGGAGAAGCTTTTGCTATTGTGGCAATACTGATACTACTGGCGTAAAGTTTTGTAACTTGTAAAAATTTGGTAAATTGTACATCCCACTAAAAAAAATTGTAGTGATAAAAAAAAAGTTGAAATATAACTTATTAAAAAGAGCTTTAAATCAGCAAGACGAGCTTAAGATGTCTCCAAAGCAAAGCTGGGAACAATGAAAGTCAGGCACATACGATAGTAACTTACTGACAGGTCTACTAATACGATAGTAACTTACTGACAGGGTCTACTTATATGATAGTAACTTACTGACAAGATCTACTCATATGATAGTAACTTACTGACAAGGTCTGCTGATGAGGGGGAAATGTACTGGTACGAATACTGAGCTGAAAATCGCTGGAGTAACAGAACATATCCGGTACATGCACATTCCATGCGAAGTTATCCACGTACATTTCCTGAAACCAAATAATAAACCAACTTGAAGTAATAATCTGAATTACGGTAATTTCATTTTCTTAATAAATAGCACATTTTTTTTTAAATTTATTTATTTATTGAATAACAAGATTACATATACAAAGGCATGTTTCCTAAGTTAAAGCTTTCTTTCTGTTTTTATTATAATATGACAGTATTAGTGGAAGACACAGCACATTTTTAAAAATTTCTTTTATTCCAGTAACCTAGGATTTTGCTACTGAATGCTGCACACATCCAAGCAGCTACACGAATAGGCTAGTAATATACAAAGCACTGAGCCTTAAAATTCTAACTACACTGAGATTCAAACCTGGGTCACCTGTGTACAAACTACGCGAACCACGTGTGAGACCCACTCGACCACGATGACGTATTGAAAGGTTAGAGTTAAATCAATCTAGTTTTCCGTTTTTAAATTGAACTTACGTGATAGAGTTGTGGTGTATCTTTGGTCAGAGAATACACATACAAAAGCCTGGTGTTCGTTACGCACGCTAGTTGATCTCTGGTTTCATTCAGGTGTAACTGCTCTATGTATTTTCCGATGTTCAGTATTTCGGTCCCAAGGTTGATGTGTAAGAACAAACGCATGACCTGTGACAGGGAAAAAAGACAAAAATAAATATGTTAATTTAGATACTATACTTAGAATTTGTAATCTGCACGTAGTAACTACTTTTGACAAGAGTCAAATTCACCAACACCTTTGCTCACGCAACAAAACCATCTTTGGGGAACAGTAGTGCAAGTGAAATAATATGAAATTGCTTGAAATCCGTTCAATAAAAAAGTGTTCCAAGCTAACATATCGCCAAAATATGCAATAGATACAGGCACCATCAGAAAATGAAATCATACATTACCAAGTATAATAATTGTTCACATACCAAACCATTACAGAAAGCCACCAGAATACACTCTTTTCCACAGACTCCATCCAGGACTCGAACACAGGATATTCGGCCTGGGAAGCTCCACTCTCGTTCCAGAGCACCGTCGAAATTGTAACTTTGAAGTCGATAGTCTTCCTCAATGAGGAAATGATTCCCACAGATACCCCTCAACTTCGCGTTAGCTCTCTGACGAATTTTCTTTAGGATCCTGTAAGCCCATTCATCAAGTTTATCATCATAATTTTTAAAATTAATAAAATATATAGTTTTTTTCTGGTTAACTCTAATATACTACACGTTTTTTCTAAAGGTCTCTGCCACCAACATCAAACTCACCCAGCTTATATTGGGCCGGGAATAGCCAGCATCATGAAGGTTCTAATGGACATTGCTCAAGTACAACAATCTTACGAGATGTGACGTTATTAACGTAGGTACCATCAAAGCTGGCTAATTATTTCGCATTTTTGTGCTCACTTACTCAAAATTTCAACCGACCTCAGTAGCTAGTTCGATAAGGCGGCGTGCTTGTAACTTGGAGGTCGGTGGTTCAAGTCCCGGTTTCAGCGTAGATTTAGTAAAGCGAGTTTGAGTGGTTGTGGTATCACGAAAGTGATTAACACAAATATAATAACTTTTTTCTACTCAAAATTTCACTTCTATCTTTGTTCTAATTCTTATTACTCCCTCGTTTTCCACCTTCCAAAAATCATTTTTCCTCCCTTGGTAACAACAGTAAAGCCGTATTTTTCTTTCTAACCAAAGTTAACCAAACGGGAATAAAATGAACCAAACTGGAAGCAAGTCATTTTTCTTTTGAAAGAGGAAAAATTTCCTCTTCCAAAGTTAACCAAAATGGAAGTAGAAAATTATTACTTCCAGTTCTTTTATAGGTTAAGTCCATTGTTTATCTTTAAAAGTACCGAAACGCATTTTTCTTTTACGAATGTGGTGAAGTTGACCTTGAAATAAAATGGAAATATTTGGAAATATCGAACCTGGAATTTTTTTTTTTATTCCAAAAGAAAAATATGCTTTAAGACTCCTCACCTGGAGTGCATGCCAGTGGTTTCCGCCTGGTACATCTCAAACACCACCACTCGGTCACTCATCTGCACCCCCAGCTTGTTCCTGTAGACAAACATCGCGCGCACACAGTCCGAACACTTGACGCTCACCCCATCGCCAGATAGCACATTGCTTACTCTCACTTCGTTCAGGTTCACGCGCACCGCTACCATTTCTCCTTGTACGTGATGGATGGTCGGAAAGTTCACCTAGGAGTAAAAAAAAAATCTTTTCATATATATTATAATAAATTTTTACCTTGGGCAAGTAGTAGGACATGGTCATTCACGTTTCTGAGAATACAATTTTATACATATTCATATTATATTCAATTTGAAGAAAACGAAAAAGACTATTAAAAAAATACTGTCGATTTAAAGCCCTGGATTCCAGCCTCAGTGGTGTAACGGGTGTGACTACTGCCCGTGGTCCAGAGATCCTGAGTTTCATCCCGGGTTTCTATCAAAAATTCTGTTCCGCCCGAACGGATGTTTTATCCTACATTCACCGGGAATCGTACCAGCTACCCACATTAACCTCACCCAACCTGGGTTGGGCCAGAAATGGCAGCCTAACGTTTTCGGAGATAACATAATTTTCTGTTTAATTTTTTTGCATCCAACCAGGAATTGAACTCAGGATCTTTGGACTACGAGTAGTGGTAACAACCGTTACACTACGGAGGCAGGCTCACTCGCTTCACTAGTTGTGTTGTTACCTGTCATGGAGGCCTCATAAATATGTAGTTGAAAGTCTTTCTCTACGTTTTCTACAACTTACATCGCTAAAGTATTTCACAGTGTTTTTTTTTATATTTCAGTATAAACACCCGTCTACCGGGCATTATTATTATTATTATAAAGATAAGAGATTACCTCATACAGGGTAAGACTCGAGTCCTGACAGCCCACCAGAACAGAGGTCTTCCCAGGGGAGGAAACACAGGTCCAGACCCAAGAGTCGAATGTGTCCAGAGTGGCTAGTTGAGACGCACCATTCCCGGACCACAGACACACGCTTTTGTTGCACCCTATATAGAATCAGAAAATAAAAACTCGAACAATTAGGACAATGGTTAAAAAAAACGGGATTTTTACTTTAAAATATTTTACTATAAAAAAGAACATAAATTATCATGTTTACATAAATATTTTTAACTAGAAGAAAGTGTTGAATAAAGTATTCGGATAGCTACCTACTGATTCGTTGACACCATTCCATTATTACTGAAAATCTATTCATTAGATTACAATAGAATAGAATTTACTACGGAGAATTTGGCCGAATTAGAAATTAATCAAAATTTGCCCCGGAATTGCCTTTTCATTACTTCAGGGCATTTTACCCTTGTAATCATATCGTCGTCCCAAATTTTTTGACTGGTTGAGATTAGAGACCCAATTTTTATTTGAAGGTGAAAGTTTATGTCTATAACAAGAT
Organism: Bactericera cockerelli; assembly: GCA_024516035.1. Classification (NCBI taxonomy): domain Eukaryota; kingdom Metazoa; phylum Arthropoda; class Insecta; order Hemiptera; family Triozidae; genus Bactericera; species Bactericera cockerelli. Next base: position 23,830,080 of record CM044959.1, on the reverse strand, counting down.
CAAATTTTTGAAGATCCCTAAATCAAGAAGGAGCCAGCCTCCGTGGTGTAATGGTTGTGACTACTGCCGTAGTCCAGATCTCTTGAGTTCGACTTCCGGTTGGGACAGACTTTTCGAAGAAGATTCTGTCCCTTCCAAACACGTGAGGCTGGCATTTCCGGCCCTACCCAGGCTGGGTGAGGTTAATTTGGGTAGCTGGTACGATTCCCAGCAAATGGAGGGTAATAACCCCGTCCTGACTATCTATCTCAATCAGGACGTTAAAACAGAATAGAATCAACTGGTCACAATATATCTAACTAGGGGGCTGTCGCCCGCTTTGCGGCCCGAGGCATGGCCGTGAAAGCAAAAAATCCTTTTTCGCCAATGGCAGGTGTTGTAGTGGGAATTTAGAAAAATCCCGTCTTATTGCACATCTAGACTATAAGACAAAGCTACCTACCAATTTCAGCTCGCTAGGTATTACGGTTTGGGCTGTAGAGCGATGATCAGTCAGTCAGTGACTTTGACATTTATATATTAAGATTAGGTCGCAGTGTTAATTGTAAGGGTTTCACTGAAAACCCTGCAACCAGGTCAGATAATAAAAAAATAAAAATCAAGAAGGTACCATTACGTCAATTACCTCCTCCCAGAAGAAAATGACCGTTCCGGAGATACTTGAGACTCAGCAGTTCCGCTTTTACATTTCTCTCCGGGAGCACCTTGTGTCCGAGACTATTGAAGAAGGTGAGCTGCCCGCCCCAGTCGGATATGCAGAGCAACTCCTTCTTGGCGCTGAGGACAGGACTCCACGCCAGGGCCCACACCGCAGCCTGAGGCTCCACCTGCACCAGGAACTTCTCCTCGCAGTTGATGTCCCGGATGCTCACCGAGCCATCCGCCATGCCTGGTAAGCAAAACATCGTGAGGCTACATTAGTGATCAGTATAATGAGTATAAACAGAAAAGTGAGAAGTTGTACTAGATGTTTGTAAGGGATACCTTCCGGTGCGCTCGTGTTGACCCAGCACCTAAATGGGAAGTATTGTGTCACTTCTCGCCCATCAGAGGGGAGGCATACTACGGGATGGGCAGGCTACAACACAGACCACAAGCGTCTACAGTAGCTCCTGTTTCATGGCTACGAAATAAAAAAGGCTGTGAAACACTCATCTTTAAAAAAAAAAAAAAAAAATGTACATGAATATGAGAACATACCTGGACAGCTGTTTCGAGCTTATTTGCTCTCATCAGCAGGTAATAGTTCTGAATATCCATGTCATCAACTAACCTCTCTATTTTAATCAGTATAAACAGAAAAGGATGATTGATGATAAATGCCCGCAGAACGGGTGTATATTGACGAGCCGAGCTCTATTTACACAAATAATATAAATAATGTGTTGTTGTTTTTTTTGTGTTATTATTTCACAATTTTAGTGGGTAGCGCAGAATCATAGGACTTTACCACTTTAATTTGCAATATTTTGTATTTTTTTTTTTTTTTTGCCTATGATTCTGCCACTGGTCGCTGATGCTTCACATCAAAGCAGTTACTCATTTTTCCTCACGAGGTATGAGTGGACCCCGAACATCCAAGTACAGAGCAGAAAAAATCCTCCCCCGCTGGGAATCGAACCCAGGTCACCATGTGTGCAATGCCTAGCGCGCTAACTCGCTCTGCCACAGTGACTACTGTGAGGGTACATTAGTGATGATAAATGCCCGCAGAACGGGTGTATAATTATTGACGAGCCGAGCTCTATTTACACAAATAATATTAATAATAAAAGGAGAAAAAAAACCAGAGGCTACAAAAATACTAATAAAAATCACAAAATACATCACAAAGGTAAAATAAGGTTCATAAAATATACATAGAAAATAAAATAAAATAGAAACTGTGAAATAAACACAACATGTCAAATAAACTGTCAATAACAAAAATAAATAAATATTGAGATCCCATGATAAAATTATAGGACCGTGTCAAAAGTCAAACTCAGTGAATTCGTTTGCCAGAATATTAGTGCTGAATAAAGTAACTGGATCTCAGCACTTTGTTACTGGGTGTCTGAATCCTTTTTTGAAAACCGAATTCCAGCACTGCGCTGGATCCCCTTAGGAATTTCTAAGAATATTTTTTTTTTCATATCCAGATCACCAAAAGTACCTACAACTTGTGATATAGAATTAATATAGATAGTTATAATTTTACAATATATAAAACACTTCTCCAAGGATATCTTCCCGATGCAGTGTGCTCAGCACTGAGGCAACATTACCTCTCTGAACAGCGAAACTAAGCCGTTGCCTGAAATATTCCCCGACGCGTCTGTCCTTCGTCTCAAGGACCAAAGTTTTGGATATGCAGTTAAACATTTCCAAAACAAATTGCACCCTTGCAGTGATGAATGAATTGCTTCTCTCGTTCCGTGTCACAGAGCCTGAGCATTACCTCGACTTTTTAAAGTTTTGTTCACATTAGTTGCCTCATATGAAAGGAACAGCCTATGGTTCTTGATATTTGAGTACTGTGGGGGACAGCCCACAAGGTTCGAAGAGATAGAAGAAAAATGAGGGCTCACTCACCTTTGAAGACTCTTGCGGGGTTCACTTACGGGGTGCCGGCCGGCTCTTCTTGGTGATGGGGCAGAGTAGGAAGATGAGTGAGCTTTATTTGTAATAAATATATTTAATTTGATAAGAAATATTGAGCGTTGCACGAAAAGTGAAAAATGATATACACAAAATATAAACTAAGATGTGATGTGATCTCTCTGTTGGTCAAAACGTAACCGCGGAGGGCAGAGATAGAGAGTGGAACTTACAAAAATTATGGAAAATTACCACTAACTTGTTTCAAGCCAAGGGCTTCTTTATCTCAAGTCGGGGCTGCATTAATGGGGAGATAATGCTACTGTACGCAGTGTACGCTGTACGCAACAAGTGTTGGGTGGAAGAGATTGCCACAGGCAATAACCCCGCCCTTTAGGTAGGACATTATTGTTATTTTCTTTTCTTTTTTACTTATTTATTTTGTCATTTGTTTGTTTTTTCTTTTCTTAATTTTATACTGTTACCCGTACTTTGTCCTCCTAATAAAGCTTAAAAAAAAAGTACCAATGAGGAAAAGAGTAGTTCGTCTCACCCAAAGCCAACAAGGTGCCGGATCTGTTCCAGTCGCAGCAGTTGATCCTGGCATCCACCTTGTGCTTCTCCACTGATTTGGTCTCCGGGGACCAGATGGTGAACTCCGACACGGAACAGCTGGCGAGGATGTTGCTCACCGGGCTGTAGCGGACACACTGCAGAGCGTCGCTGTGGCTGAAACGGTGATCATGAATCATCAATTGACTGTCTTTAGCTAATCTTAATATATAAATGTCAAAGTCACTGACTGACTGATCATCACTGTTTCTCCGAACTGGTAAGTCCTAGGAAGCTGAAATATGGTAGGTAGCTTTGTCTTATAGTTTTTTTTTTTAAGTGGGGTTTAACGTCGCTTTCAACTGCCATGGTCATATCACGACGGTCTTATAGTTTAGATGTGCAATAAGACGGGATTTTTCGAAATTCCCACTACAACACCTGCCATTGGCGAAAAAGGACTTTTTGCTTTCACGGCCATGCCTCGGCCCGCAAAGCGGGCGACAGCCCGCTAGTATAATATATAGCTAATATTTAAGCCTGGCCATTCCGAGGGGGAATGCAGCCAGCATTGCGGGCTCATTCCCCTTCACAAATTCACTGAGTGAGGTGTTTGTGTTGTAGTTCAATAAAGTTGTAAAAATCGTGAAAAAAAGAAATATATATATTATTTTAAAATTCTGGTGTAAACATTACACGGCTTTCCTTATCCCCCAAAAAGAAGTCGAATTTCGCCACTGATGGGTGACTCAGTGATATGAAAACTGTTATGAAAATAGAATTATTGATTCTCAGGAGGAAAAAAGAAGAATATATTATTGTGATATCTTAATCTTAACTCTAAAACACATATCATGGAGACATTTACCTGTATTTTCTAATTGCTTCAAATTCGTCACTCCAAATGAACACGTTTTTGTCTGCGCTTCCAGATGCAAAAGTTTTGCCATTACAAGAGTAGGACACTGTGTAGACAAGATCTTTGTGCGCTAAAACAAGAACCACGTAGAGATGAACGCTAAAACATTTTTAATCAATTAGCAAAAAAATATGAAGTAAACTTTTCACACATTGAAGTGACTCGATTACATTTTTTGTTCATTATAAACATGATTATATTTTCGCTGTTCACGATCTAACTTAATATTAGATTTAATTTAAAAGCCAACCTCTGTGAAGTACTACGGCTCGTTCTCCAGAGGTCATGAGTTCGAATACCTTGTTAAGGAGAATTTAAAATAAAATAAAATAAGTTTCCTCCCAAATAAAGAACACGTAAGGTTTACTGGCCCAACACAGGCTGGGTAAGCTTCTTTTTAGTCTTACTTATGAAAATCTAGGTACATAGCTGATGGTATGATTCTAGCCATTAAAAGGTAAAACCTCCGTCCTGAATCACTAACTAATCAGGATGTTGAACCAAAATAGTCATTGGAAATGCCAGGAGCCTAGTGTGCGGACACAACGGAGGCCTATACCCTGGGCTAGAGCCAGCACCTCGTAAAATAATCTAACCATTGCATGTAAGCGGCCACAACGGAGTCTTGAAAAAAGCTCAGTGGTAAAAGCGGTTCCAGAGGTCGCGTGTTCGAAACCCAGCCGGGACATGACAAGTTATCCTCCCATTTGGGATTTTTACCACATAATAATACGTCTTGGACTCACTGCTGGAATAATGGGACTTAATAGTCCTAATCGGGCAGTATAAATAAGGCGATATTATTTATTTATTATATCAAGCTGTAGATACCAGGGTCTGGGGTCGAGGGTGTAGGGTATAGGCCAGGGTCCTCGTTGTGGCCGCCTACTTAGAGTTATAGGATCTGGAGAGATATCTCAAGGATACGAAATCATTATAAATATAGGATTATAGCGCTTTAAATATACTTCCGATTTCTTGTATTAGAAATTTTCGGAAATGATGGAATATTTTTCACATTATTACAAGTCTGGCTGGGGGACTATAAACAGGGAGTAGACCAGCATTGGTTTGGTTCTGGGGGCCCTTGTCAATTATTAGCCTCCTTGTAAAGACAGTGGTAGAAGTGCTGAGTAATTCCTCCACTGTCTGGCTACCATCGCTCACGATGACGCCACCATATATTATTATAATACAAGGGTAACTTGCATTTTTCATTTTACCTTTAAGAGAACTGACGAGAGCTCCATCCTTGACTTTATACACGAGAACATTGACACCCGCCGCTGCTATGACGTTCTTACCTCCAGGGTCGAAGCACGCGTCATATATGCTGGAAAGGTAAAATACTCTACAAATATGGACAACAAGGGTTTATCTTTATTATATTACATTTAACATATTTATTCGAGATGGTCTAATTAGGTATTCAATTTCACAGATAGGTAAGGTCTACCTAATTTTTTAATAAATGCTAATTAAAAAAAAATATTACGTAATATTGGTCAAATCCCTGACTACAAATTTCATCATCAGTACAAAATCTTTGTGAAAACACTTACCATTGATTAGCTCCTGTTTCATCTACAATTTTATGTTTCCAAATGACACTGGAATTCATGTGGATGGCTGCAGCAATATATTATTCAAAGCTCTGCATGTAATTTACATGCAAAATACATCTCCCTTATTGCATTATTGAGATGAAGAAAAAACTTTTAAAAGTTCATTTTTAATTATTTTATCTAGATTTTGAAGTAGGACAGTCAATCTCTTAAAAACACACTTTTAAATTTTACTATGAGTGATTGAATCTTGCATCCCACTGAATTACTAACTTTATTCATAAATTGAAAAAAGAACTCGTAACTGTATCATTATTAATAGTAATAAATACAACAAATGTGGTAAATACAGTAAATGTACTGAATTTACTAACGAAAAATTCGAAAGAAAGGACAACAAACTTTAGCTTCATGTCCGTTGTCATGGAGACAGAATATAAACAAAAAACACGTAGTGAGGGTGAAACATGTGTTTTTTAAACTCAGTGTAGTCAAGCGTAACGATGATTATTTTCGAGCTTATTTTTTGCAGCCCTCCTGAAAATCAAGGTCACGGGTTTGGTTCTCGACCAGGGGAAATTTTTTATTGATAGTGGTAATAGAAACATAAAAAGTAATTGACTCAGGATTCACTGGCTACTCGGTCATTCACACAACTTCTTCCACCATGGTCACGGAAATAAACAAAGCAGTGATATAACATTGTTTTTCAAACAGATCGATAGTTTCCCATGTAAATGAAAGTCTAAATAATACCACCCACACCTAGAGTATACCTATGGCAAAGGGCGAATTGGAAAAAATATATCATTTGTACTAAACATAGATACGAATATTTATTTTACATTCAAAGTACATATTATAAATTGAGTATAATATTTAAAACAGTAAAATCAATATAAAAGGATACAATTCTTATATGAATGAGGTATTCACTCTGTAATTCATCCCGCCAGATGGAATTTCACATTGCCTAAAACTACAGTTTACAATTATGACGAGGACAAGTACCTAACACTTCAGAGCACCAAGATAACTAAGGTTCAATTTAGATCAGAGGCATCTAAAATCAATTTCAAACCAAAAAAGGCAATAGAGTCTGTATAGTGTATAGAGGGTATCTTGCCCCCTCTGACCCTTTATTTGAAATGAATGATCTGTAAATATATCCTAGTGACCTATATTAGTTCTGAGTACCAGACTTCTGAAAGCAAATTCAAATCACATAGAATCATTGAGAGCAGTGCTAGAGTAGGCGGATGCAATTTGGTTTTCCACACTTTTCAATTCTGCCTCTAGTTCTTTGACCCTGGCGTACGCTCCCTCTACACTGTCGGGGATTTGCTCGTAGGGACGCATAGTTTCTTTCAAACTGAGCAAGTGTTTCGTCAGGTGAGAATGTTTCAGCTTCAGCTCAATGCTTCTCTGTGCTTTGATTACAGCCTGAGAATCAGAGAGGGTTCATATGAATTACTCAACATATTACTTTTAAAAAATAAGGAATAAGTATCCATTATTATACCTACCTCTACAATATCATTGAATTGAAATATTAGTTATTTTTTCGTGCTTTAAATTGTTAATATGTCTCCTTATTTTTTATTTTCGTTACAAAAAGTGTTTCAACGCAGTTCTTATTTTTACAAGGCATTTTTTTCTTCAGATTTAATATTATTTTTTATTAATTACTTCTATTAATATATATATAATTTATAATATCACATTATTTATGCTGTCCAATTAAGACTAATGAGTCCCATTATTCCAGCAGTAAGCCCAAGACGTATTATTAAGTGGTCAAAATCTCAAATGGGAGGATAACTTGTCATGTCCCGGCTGGGTTTTGTACCCGCGACCTCTGGATTACCAGTCAGACGCCTTCACCACTGAGCTATCGAGACATGTCTGGTGTGAATCGGAAATCACTAATTTCATAACGAGTTTTATAAGTTAGCAAAACACTTTCATATCCCTAGAAACAATCAGAATTGAAAAAAAAAATGTGTTAAAAGTTCATTTCCAAGGCAGACTGTAGATAATATTGTGAGGTCCACAAATTATCAAAGAGATTATAACATTCAGAAAAATATTATTGGTGAAAGATTAGACATTACATTCAGAATTTTTAGTTCAGCTTACATGTAGAGAAAGTGAGGTAAAGAACTTGGTTACAAGATATAAAAAAAAAACTTTATGAATGGCAAGATCGAGTGTTTTTGATTACATAATAAATTACTATCTCAGATGGAATTCAGAAAAGAGAAAAAATATTGACCCCGACGTGATTTGAACACGCAACCTTCTGATCTGGAGTCAGACGCGCTACCGTTGCGCCACGGAGTCAGTTGATGTGAGGAGTCAGAAATGGTTACTTTTATATGTATAGTAGAACAGTACATATTTTTATGAACTACTTCAAGAATGTAAAATTGTACATACATTACTAGCTAGGTAGGTACGTATACACTTAATTGATAGTGAGCTTGCGCAAATTAACGTTACGGTAATTCAATTGGGAAAGTAGAAATTAGAGTATAGGTATTAGTCTCACGTTATTTTTCATGTTTTCTAAACGCACGATACAAACTTTTAGAGCGGAATTAATAGACGTTTTTGTAATACCTCTGTGGCGCTAAGTCAGATAGCAGACAGGGAAAACCGATGCTAGGCCAATGGATTTAACCTATTAATTTCGCCCTTCGACTTAATTGAGCGCATGTGCAGAAACGACTTTTTAAAAATTAGCGCTACCTTATTTTTTTCAATTAAGAGAAAACTTTGACCACCGACCTAACCGGAGGTCGGTGGTTCAAGTCCCAAGTTAAGCAAATATTTAGTGAAGCAAGTTTCAACAGTTGTGAAATTTGCTACACTATAAAATATATTTACTACTATTAATTTACAATTTATTGAGGTACAATAATTTTAGGGGGGCATATTTTTATTTGTATTCAACAAAGGAAGGCTCTTGAAATTTTGTAGTTATTAAAATTTATATTTCATAATCAGTAACAAAATTTCGTGGTCTTTGAAGCTAAGGGCCACAAAAGTGGGCCGGTTTAATTTTTAAAAGTAAAACCTATCGAGTGGAGTATTGAATGAATGGACTCGATATTTTGAAGCTTGATATGGAATTTATAGTTCGTTAAGAGAATTTGTGTGAGGTTTACAGTTCACAGAACTACTAGTGAAAAAGTTCAAGTGAAAAATGTAGCACTGATGTGTTTTAGCATCTAAGTACATGGCTAGACAGAGACAATAAAATAATATATTTTAAGACACTGCTCACTTATCAGAGAGTTGCCATAAGACACAGTATTATAATCAATAATTGCATACACATTTTTCCCTTATCAATTTTTCCCCACAACTTTTTTCAGGATTCACGTTGTGAGGAGTAAATATAATTCCAAATTATAAACTTCTTCATTAAGCCATATTTAGGTACTTACATTCACTAGTTCTGGGCTGAATAGCTTTGTGTTTTGCCCTCATTAGATTTAATATTATTATTATTTATCATTGTTTGACAACAAAAAAAGAGACATTTATTAAGAAAAATAAAAATAAAATAATAATAAACAAAACAAAATCAACAAATAAATCAGGAAGGTTTGGGAAAGGACAAAGTGAAAGAAGATTGATTATTATTAATGATTCGAGTATTACCACGTACTTTTTGTTTTAAAAGCATGGATAGTACAATAGTACAATATGCAATGAATTAATTTATATGATTAAGAAGTGCACTGGTAGTCAAGTGGTTAACGCGCTAGTCTGGTAATCCAGGTAGCGTAGGAATCCGTTGGTTCGAATCCCACCCAGTGCATGAATTTTTTCTCATTAATTTGAGTTTGTGACCACATAATAATAAGACTCTGAGGGTTAGGTGGTAGAAAATGCTTTGAGCAATAAACTCGTCTGGTGGTTGGTTACCTTCCACTTGAGAGTGTTATTATTATTATTATAAGAAGGCTGCTCTCTGCCACAAATACATACTTACTAAAATATAATGGTATCTACTTGCATCAAAAGTAAATAATTAAAACCAGGAATTACTAATGTTTTCTATTATTGAAGTCTAGTGTGAGAACATTGTGTTAGGTATATTAAAAAGAGGTAATATCCAAAGGTATAAAAAGTTTAAAATATACATTAGTTATATGTTCCATCGTGATATAACCATTCACTTGAAAGTGATGTTAAACCCTCCCCCCCCCCAAAAAGTAGATGTACAATTGTATGTACATATTGTACCTACATCTTGAACCGAATTTGTATATTAGTCTTTGTTGAGGTAAGTTGAGAATTCAAAATATTGTTCTCGTAGATATAGGTTAAAATATATTTATAAATGTGAGTATAAAACTTATTTACCTCCTCTGGGATGGTTTTCGCACTGTGACTATCAGCATTGGACAGAAGGGATTGAGTGTAACTCAACTGTTGCTGTTTGATCTCCTCTGCCAAAATAGTTTTCAATTTTTCTAGATCCCTAAAAAAAGATTGAAACAAATTAGAATATAAAAGTAATAATAATAAATACTTTCCTAGGAACTCTCAGTTAAACCAACTATTAGACAACTTGGACAGTCCTGATGAGCATTCCGAGTATGACTATGATATGTCAAAAGTAGACCGAGGGTATTTACTGAACTCTAAAAAAAAAAAAAAACAAACAAAATAATGATAAATTCATGGTTTATATAAAAATATAAGGAAAATCAATCAATTCACATGGAACTCGAAGAGATTTCCACAGGTTAGGGTTGGATGCAAGAGATTGCCACAGGCAATAACCCCGCCCTATTAGGAGACATAATTTGTGAGAATATAATTACCTATCTATTTTTTTATTGTTTCCATTTTTGTCCACTTCTTTGTAATCATTATTTGTTCTGTACATATGTCTATATTAATAAAAGAATTTAATACATAATAAGTACTATTTCTTACAAAGATGTTCTTTCTACTTGTATGTCCTTTCATACTGACAAGAAACGCTCGTATGGTTTGGGCTTAGGCAAAGGAACAAATGTACTTTAAAATGTACAGCCACATAGCCACAATTGATATATCATCTTTCTTTTGTAGGTATTTTATATTTTTACCCTTACCTCTGAGTAGACTCATGCACTTTGACTAGTTTATTGTATTCCACATCTAATAAGTGCAGTGTACTCTGTAGCTTGTTCTCCAGTTCATTGTTATCAAGATTGTTAAGAGTCTGAAAAGTAATATAATTAATAGTATAAGAACATTTCTATGGGCACTATTTAAAAAAATGAGCATCAATAATCTATAATATTTGTATTACATACTTTTAAGTAAAAAAAATGAGACTACCCAACTCTTGCCTCTATTGACAATTTTAAGAAAATGGACAATTTGAAATTTAGAATTTCACTTATTGTTGCTAATCAAGACTTCACAAAGGAGCTGCCCCAAAGTAGGAGCTGCTCCTAGCTTAACAAGCCTAGCTAGCAGTTTAGTTTCCACAGGTTTAAAAAGGGGGTAAACGAGAATAATTATACAAGAAGGAACTGAAGTATAGCTCTAGATTATCAGGTCTTACCACTCTCGAGTATCTACATAATGTAAATCATTACATCTGGAATTGTGAAATACAATAACCAAGTACTTACCTTTGAATGCTTGTTATCAATGAGAGAATCAATCTTTTTATTTTCATTATTAGCTTCTAATCTGTTCAAAATATTCTCTTGGGACACACCTGAAAATTGAACATCACATTAGCCAATTTTTTGAACATTTGTACTAGTACATGATCTTGGGTTGAGTAACTACTGGCAGGATGCACACCAGATTCCAACTAAACAATTTAGTCATAGTAGTGTGTACAGGTGGTTACTACATCTAAAACAACCAACTGAAAAGTTTGTGGTATGGATTAGCCACATTGTAAGTTGCTCTTGCTGTGTTCATATGCAGTATGTGCAGTGTGCACCCATGCCTGGGAGCAAAGGCAGACATGACCTCCTCCTAGAATTACAAAATAAATCCCAGTCCAAAAGTATCATTTGTAGACCAGTACTTTTTATTATTGTAACATTTATAGAGTTATTATTATATATTTATTTTTGAGGAAATATGCAATGACTTCACATCTAGCAAAGCAATTTTGGAAAAATTCACCCTTTGGTTTTAGAGGGGATTTTTTCCTAAAATCAAAAAAAAAAAAAAATTGGGTTGGTTAGATACACCATATTTTCCAGTTATTGGTTGTGACAACTGCTTGTGTTACAGAGATCCTGAGTTCAATCTCAGTTTGGGCATATAGAAAGGCTTATCCAATAGGCAATAGGTATTCCAACTGGGGCACCAGTCATGGGTAAAAAGATAGTACCTACAGTAGAATATCCATGACTCAAAATCCCAATAGGTTGAAAATCCTGTTAACACATTGCGTCCGGCATGCATCTCTAGAGCTGCACGGCAATTCACTGTCAGTCTTCGTAAATTCACTGTCAGTCTCTCACAATGCACACTACTATGTGTTTTCCTATGTCATTTGAAAGAGCAGGCTCTGCTGAACATTCAGTATTTACAGGACTTGAATATCTTGAAGTATAAGACTTGAATATCGGCCCAGGGGAACCAATTTTTCAACACAGTAGTTTCCGCAGGGCCAGCGTGCATCGCTAGAGAGTGACCAGAGTGTTCCATGCAAATCTCAGCCGGCCCAAGTGTAAATTGACAAAAACTGCTCCCGTACGCAATGTGTTAACTTGAAAGAACTCTTCAGCCCTTGTTGTACTTATACCCAACAACTTGAAATGACACTTCTGTCTCTTGAATTTCCAATTTCATGGGACTCTACTGTACAGTAAGTATTAATCATAGCAAAGCACGAGTTGAACAAATTATTTACCAAAAATTAATTCACTGAACTAAATATAATTTTTACTTACTTGTATCTTGTAATTTCTTTCTAAATTGGCTTTTACTCATGAGTGAAGGTTTTCTAATTTTAGAACTCATTGGTACAGCTAATTATGGATTGACAGTGATTGAAAATAGAAGTAGCTAGATGATTTGCTCTTAGGTAATTTCTAATGAAAGCTGAATTTTGGCTTGTACAAGAGATGAAGACTCTAGTTACAGATTTCAATGGTTTTTTTTTAAAGGCTTTTACACTTACAGATGCCAAATTAGCAAAAAATTAAATTGAATTTTACCTACATAAATATTAATTAAATTTGCATGGAAATTTAATTTCAGAAATCTGATTTTTTTTAATGAACATTTATTTAAAGAGGTCTATAACAATCAAAGTCTTTGCCCCTTAATCTGATTTTTATATTATTTTAATTTTGGTTAAACAATACTTTGAACTGCATGGTTACATCATGATGGTGGTTTGACCTTCCATTCACTGGAAACTCACAAACTAGCTTCTCAAATTAACCTCACCCAGCCTATGTTGAGCCAGGAATAGCCAGCACCACAATTACAAGGATTCAAATTTTATTTTAAGTTCACCCATCCTCATTGGACGTTCCTTAACTTCTGTTAAAGGACGAGAACATATTAAAATGTATTTGACGTGCCGTCGACGATAGCTTCAGCAAGTTCCTTACAGTTTCTCCTTTTCTTGATTAGTTGATTTCTTCTTCAGAACTTCACTACTTCAGAAGTTCAGAATCAGAAATTTGAAAATGTACGTTATTGTACTTTTTAAATTTTCGCGCTAGATTTTTCTAAGGGTGGGGGTGGGGCAATGTACGCGCGAAATTTTAAAACGCCGGTTTTGGTTCAGTTTTCCGTTTTCCCTTGGTGTAATGTGTTCCTTTTGAGTTCAACTCGGATCGAACTGGACTTTCTGGCGAATTGGTAATAAATTGGGGAATTGTTGCAAGTTTTGCTCTCTGACATTACGAAATAATTTTCTAATAACTGTATTTAAACATATCTGCCTAAATATATACTAGGCAAATTTCTCATTACATCAATCACAGGGGAGCATGGTAAGACATTTTAAAATCGAAGAAATTAACTGAACTAAAATTAATTCACACTACCTTTTTCATTCTAAAGAGAGCGCGATTAACTTAGTCGTAAAGAACACTTGCTTGACTTGTGGAAGGTCCTGGGTTTGAATCGCAGAGCTGACAAAAAAATTAGTTACAGTTGTTGGTAATTCTCTAGTTTAAATGGCATGCTTAATACTGCCATTGTTGGCCAATATTAGGTATATTTCACCTACTATTGTGTTCAGGAGACTGAATCAGGTGTGCAAAATGTATAAAATCACTCAAAAGTCCATTTTCCAAGCTGTTTAATATTTACTTTACAAAAAAAGGGGGGAAAAAAATGAGTGTTTCACAGCCTTTTTTATTTTGTAGCCATGAAACAGGAGCTACTGTAGATACTTGTGGTCTGTGTTGTAGCCTGCCCATCCTATAGTATGCCTCCTGTCTGATGGTTGAGAAGTGACACAATACTTCCCATTTAGGTGCTGGGTCAACACAAATGCACCAGAAGGTATTCCTTACAAACAACTGTAACCAAATTTTTAATACAAATTTTTGTACATAACAAACTTAACCACTGATCTATTTGTGCACTCATAACCTTGGTTGTTTATTATCTTGAAAACAGTAAAAAATATTCCCAGAGTTGAATATTCTCAGAGCTACTGAAAATAACTTTACCCAGCACCTGAATTTGAAAGATCACTCATCAATTCCTAACTTCACTGAACATTGCTTAACTTCAGTACAGTTTCCTTGTTACACTATGTATTATATTTTGAAAGATCTTCTTTTGTTTACAGTTGTTCTATTCATTCTTCAAATCCCTAGTGGGGAAAGATGTTGTGGTAGAGCTGAAAAATGAGGTCAAGTGAGTATTTAGTCCAAATTTTGAAAACAGCCTTGTTAGAAATCTTAAAAATAGAATTACATTTGCTCTGATTTCATTAAATTCATCAACTTTGCTCTAGCGGTTCTTGGTGAAAGAGACCATGCGCCTGACCACTAAACAAAATATGATTTAGCTCTGATATTTAAGAAAATCCAAAATTTGGACAAAAAAGTGCAAAAATAAGGTTATAAGGCTTGCCGATACAGAATTTTTTGTAGGATCTAAAATGTAGAAAAAATGGTATCTTACCATATTTAACAAATTTTCAAAAACGGTTAAGTAGAGAATTGGAGATACAAGTGATTTAATATAAAATCTCAAAATTGCCAAGTGTATAGTATACACTATACACTGTATACAATGTGATCCAATCACTATACATAATTGGCAGTGTATTTATAAATGCTTTAAATACAGGGGTGAACTGATATTTTAGAAAGGTTTCATCCATATTGATTGTATTTTAGAGCATAAATATTGATTTAATGTTTTGTCTCTTGACAATAAAAAAAGATAAAACTATTTGCTGCAATCCACCAATGCACTGAAAATAATAATGAAAAAATGTAATGAAAAAAAAAAAATGATTCAATATTATAGATTGTCTAGAGGCTACTTAAAGAAAAAAAAGAATCAAAGAAGTTTTTTTTAATATTTACTCTTTACCTAGATTCAGGAGTCACTCAAAACTGAGCATTTCTAGATTTATCTTGTGATTATTTACTTAATCAATTCAATTTAAGTTTTTCTCACATTAAAATTTTCAGTTTTCCAGAGCTCAATTATCCAATATTCTTGAAAAAAAATAATGGAATAATGCAGCCAGCATCCATGTTTAGCTATCAGATGTTGTACAAATTGAGGATTAAAAAATGTTTAATTCAAAAATATTTTTAAGTAGTCATGTGCTGTACAAGCCTAAAGTAGTGCTGTATAAGTGTACAACCAAATAGGAGACAGTTTCTATGTTCACTACAAATATTTCACATTGGACTAGCTCAATTAATGAAACACTTTCTACTGATAAGTCAATTTAGGAATACTCTGTATGACTAATTAATACTTACTCTTTTAAATAGCATCTGTGGGACTCTGCATTCAGTGGATCAATATCTCAACATAAAACTGACAGATATCAGTGTAACAGACCCTGATAAGTACCCTCATATGTTATCAGTCAAGAATTGTTTCATACGGGGCTCAGTGGTGCGTTATGTTCAGTTACCTGGAGATGAAGTTGACACACAACTACTTCAAGATGCCACTAGGAAAGAGGCTGTCAATGCAACCAGATAAACTGATCAGGTATGAATTTGAATAATTAAAGCTTTAACCTATTCTACTTAAATACTTTTCATTTTCTCTTCACATTTTTTTTTTAACAAACACACTACACTGTAGGGATCACATGGTTAAGGTTCTTAAATTTCTGATAGCCATATTTTCTTTTACATGTTGTTGAAGCCACATACTGTAAAAGGGTAAAAGCAAGTACCTAACTTGTAAAATTTGTCGATTTTCTTGTCTCCTTTTTGATTTGGTGAAATGCAATCTATGCTCACCGCGTCACTGTGTGTTTAGCCATCTTTAGAGGAACAACTAATTTTTTTAATTTGCTGTACGTCTAGTACGATTTTTTGTGAAATAGCATGAAGCTATTAAGTTCGCCTAGAACTATCTAAAACCAGTCCTTTGCAAGTGTGGTTTCATATTTTTCCTCCAAAATTAATGATTAAATGGCACAAGGGGAATTAACTCTGGTAGGGTACTTGTAGAATCTCGTTCCTTTTTCCTTTACTAAAAGTGGGGAATAAAACTTTGAACTTTGCAATGATGCGATTCAAACCCTCCAAACCTAAGTGATACAGTCCACTTTCCAAATTTCAATTTTCCAGGGTTGGCAGCTTAACAAAAGCTCAAACCAACCCATCACATGTTAATTAGAAAGATTGAGTTGAAATTGATCATTTTTCATTGCAGGTCCATTTTTTTCTCATTTTCCCCAAGGTGTTCTCTTTTAATAATCCTAGAGAGTTAATGTAAAAAGTAGTTTTGTGGGATAGGCTATACCATAAGGAACCCAAGGAAGAAGAAAATAACTTGTAATACTTAGAACATTCTATGAAAATTACAATTTTTTGAGAAAAACAAGTTTCTTGACCATCTTGACCAACAACAAAAAAAAATCTGTCAGTAGAAATTCATTTTTGTTCACAAATATTTTTTTATACGAGGTCTGTCCCGAAAGTTCGTATAAAAATGAAATAAAAATTTTATATTACAATTAATCGGGTAATTCAATTTTGTCTCCTTCAAAGTACTCTCCCTGGGACACAATGCACTTCTGCCAACGCCGTTTCCACTGTTTGAAGGCTCCTTGAAAGTCCTCAGTTTGAAGTCTCTTCAGCTGACTCGTCGTTGCTGCTTTAATGGCCTCAACGTCCCCCAAATGCCGCCCCCGAAGCACCAATTTTGTTTTTGGGAATAAAAAGAAGTCACAGGGTGCCAAATCCGGTGAATAAGGGGGTGTTCAGTCGCTATGATCGAATTGGCAGCCAGAAACTCACGCACAACGAGAGAGGTGTGAGCGGGGGCATTGTCGTGGTGGAGGATCCACCGCCCCTCTCGCGCCAAATAGTTGTTTTGCTCAAAGAAAGCTCTTCAGACACCTGTCTGACGGTTTAAACGACGGTCCTGCAGGACACAGGATCGAATTCTTTCCACATTGTTAGAAGTGCTGGAAGTGGAAGGACGTCCTGACCGAGGGTCATCTTCGAGACTTTCTCGGCCCTCACGAAATCTTTTTACCCACTTGTGGACTGTTGGTTCCTTGAAAACATCATCTCCATAAACTTGGTTGAGATCATTAAAAATTTCGTGCCCATTCTTGCCGAGTTTTACGAGAAATTTGATGATGACGCGCTGTTCTTGAATGACTGAGAGTTCCATGCCGACGAGTGATAGAGAGAGGGGTCACTTCACAGGTACCGGGACGATCCAGTTTTTATCGTAAGGCGATCGAACGCACACTGAGAATTGTTTGGATGTTGTAGAAGGGGAAATAGCCCAAATTGCCTCCCCACTTTGCCTTCCAGCGTTGCCAGAACAATTTTATACGAACTTTCGGGACAGACCTCGTACAATACAAACATACAATATTGTTAACTCTTTGTTTAATATGTTCATGTTTCAGGAGAAAAATTGGACATCATCTGCACCATGTACAAATTGTAAATTTTGAACCTTGAAATGATATATCTATATGAAGTGTTTACTTTTAGTTTTTTCTCTCAACTAACATATTAGTTACAAAATTATCTGGTTAATGAAAAAAAAGTCTCATCTAATGATTTTATTCTATCCAACTTCAAAAATTGCTCTTTTAAAAATTTATATTTAATTTTTTTTCTCTTGATTGAACAATTTTGAGCATCAGTATGAATTGTGTTTGTTCATAAATCTCTTTAAAGTGGAGTTCAGTCATTTTATGAAAGGGTGAATTAGATGATCATAATTAGGGAATCACTTTATGAATCATTTTTAAGAAGTAATTGTGGCCAATTGGGGTGACCGGACTGTAGGTGGTCTAGATGGGTGCCCTGAGCAGTCCATAATTTTTTCTGCTTGAATGTTTGAGGTCCACTCATACTTCGTGAGGAAAAATGAGAATTTACTTGTGGTGTCATTACCAGAGAATAAAGAAAATAATAAAATTGGTTTAGAAGAGCACTATACAAAGGAATTGTGAAGAGGCCTTGAGCTTCACCACAAAGAAATCATACTTGAATTTTACTTACTTACTTTCTTTTTTAAACCAATTTGAGGGGTTAGTTTGCGAAAATCGAGTTCATTACTAGAACAGTTAATTACTCAGAAAAGAAAACAAACAAAAATCAAAATACATGCTTCACATAAAGTATGGAATAATTAACACGTTTATTTTTTTACAGAAATGAAAATAACAACAGAATATTAATTTACAATAGTGATTTACAATTTAAATATACAATAAACAATCTTTCAACTTAATCATTTATTAATGATTATGCTTGATTTTTTTCATGAGTAATTATTTGCATTTTTTATTGTACTTGTATAATGGCAATGTCTGCGTCTCATCAGTTTTAAAAAAATGGATTTTTAAGAATAAAGTAAATTAATTAAGCCTTCCTTATCAATAAAAGAAATAAAAAGTATTACAGTATTACACCTAAGTGCAATACACCTAGCACTTCTAGGACTCACCTAATTCATTTTAAAGATTGTCCTGGATCTCAGCTTTTGTTATTGTTGATAGAAGGTTAAGCAGTCTCAAATGATAGCTGAAACTTTTGTTCAAAGCTTTTACTTGTCGGTTGGCATTAACTGTGATACATGATACATATAGGGTGTCAAAAAATCATGTCAATTTCACACGTTTGAAATTACCTAATTTTGTCGAATATATGAAAAAAATAATTCATGTAAAATAAAAAGCTTTATAAAAAAGTAAATTATTATTCATTATTGATACTAATCATGTTCTTTTACATACAATAATAGCTGAGATCCAGGACATTATTCCAAATAAAACAGGTGAGTAGTTGAGTTGCTTTTATTAAACTTATTTTTTTGGGGGGGAGGGGGTTAACGTTACTTTCAACTACATGGTCAAATCACAACGGGTGTGTTACACTCCATTCACAGAAAACTCACAAACCTGCTACCCACATTAACCTCACCCAGCCCATCAAGAAGTCTTCACCTCGCTGGACGTTGCTTAACTTCGGTGATCCTAAGAGAACCGGTGCATTTAACGCGCTATCAACGCTGGCTATTGAATTTAAGTGTAGCATATAAAAAATCGGAGTAAAAAAATATTATTATTTTTAAAAACGAACACAATACTTCCGATTTCTAATATTAGAAATTTATAGGAAGTAATATTTTACAATAAAAGGGCATGAACTGAAAAATTTGCACTCATCTATATCTAGAAAATAAAGCTGTCTGTGTGTATTTTCTTTATATGTATAAATCCACACCGTTTGACCTTAAACTTGAAATTTTGCACATAGGTCTCTGGAACAGTAAACTCTGCTAGGTTATATCTCTCTAGGGTTAAGCTACACAAAGACCAGCTCAAAAATTAGATGGGTGACATGAAAATTTTAGGCAAGTGTTGGAGCTTTCATATGACAATTATGACATATCAATTGCGAAATTCTGATGAGCCGTTCTAGAACTACGCCGAGTAAGGACAAAAATGGGTGGGTGACACAAAAAATATTCACATTTTTCGACTCATGACATTGTGTGTGTGTTGTGATGTAGGCGTGTGATGTGTGTGTGATCGGCTTACGAAGCGGCGGGTGTAACCCGCTTGTAGTGTAAAACCAAAAGGAGACAAGGGGGAATTTAGTTTGGAAAATATGAACTGGTGTTAAGATTTTAATGTTCAAAAAAAGTTTATGGTTTACTGTTGAATCTATTTTTCCCCCCACCGTTCTCACTATTTTACAATTAGTTTTTTCTATCTCCTGAAAAATTGTAATTTTTTACTTACGAGGTACCACTTCTTAAGCAACGAAATAGAAATTTCAGCTCATTACTTTGCTCATTTTCTTAAAGAAAAAAAGTACTTTATATTCCGAGGGACGAGCTGTTTTAAAACAGTGCCACATTCTCCAGACTTGGATGAAAATTTCTATGTTTTATGAAATAAACTAGTCAAAGAAAAGGGATTTTTGTTAATAAATTAATATAAAAATAAAAACCCAAGTTGCGTGTTCACAAAAATCAAATTAAATTAATAGGTACAGTTTGTAGAAGCCCTAATTAAATATATTCTTTTATATTCAAAAAAAGTATTCAGGTCAACAGGATGACCATGTCCAAAATTAAAAAGAGGTTACACGTTAAATATATTCAGAGTATGAGAACAATCTATGATATAAACAAATAAGATACTTCATTGAATATCTTGAATGGTATTTTCTTTTAGTACCTACCGAAAGTACTATATCTTCAGACACATATCATTACTACAGAGATAGTAGGACGTAGAAGGCTTTTCATCATCCATTACAGTATTGAACACATCATATGTCTGATCTGGTGAATTGGTGGTCTCATCTGTGGTTATTTCGTTCTCTTCTTTGATTAAATAGTCTACTGAGGATTCGTTCTCTTCTTTAATTAAATCATCAACTGTGGATTCGTTCTCTTCCTGGATTAAATGATCAACTGTGGATTCATTGTCTTCTAGAACATATTGCTCGCCATCTTGTGAGTCCTCATCCATCATTAGCTGTAAAAGCAATGAGAGTATCATTCACATGAAAACTAATTAGGGTAGAAAATAATATTGAGCTTAATTGGAATGGTAATTTTTTTTACAAAGGTATAATAGGAGAGATTGTCTGGCTGGGGGACTATAAACAGGGAGTAGACCAGCAGTCTGGCTGGGGGACTAAACACAGGGAGTAGACCAGCATTGCCTTGGTTCTGGGGGCCCTTAGGACAGTGGTAGAAGTGCTGTGTCATTCCTTCACTGTCTGGCTAACATCGTTCACGATGACCCCACCCTATGATGATATGATAGGAGATAGGACATTTGCTACAATATCTCAATAAGAATACTTAATTGAGCCTTTTATACCGAGGCTGTACTTTGGATAAATCTATTTTTATTTTATTTCGTTTGAAGCTTAGATGTGAGCAACGACCAGAGGCAAAATTATTGATAGATTATTAATAGGCTGTAAAATATTAAAATGAAAATGCTTAATAGGTCATCATAGACTAGGGTTTTACTCTCCATTATTATTATTATTTTTAACAACATTTCCATTTATTTGACAAAGATAAACTATTACAATAAAAAATAATAGGAAGGTATACCCGTCTTCAAAGTTAAAACTGTGAAGAATTGGATCTCATAAATCAGCTGTACCCATTAACCTCACCCAGCCTGGTCGGGCCGGAAATAGGTTTAAATAAGAGACCGCAATGGACATTGCTCAACTTAAGTGATCTTACCTCATCCTCCCCATTGGAAGCCTCATCATCTTGCGAGAAAGACAGGAACTCTTGATCCTCTTCTTCCTCCTGTTCCATGATCAGTGAGTCAAGGTTCAGTTCCTCTATGTCTGTTTCCATTAACTTGTTTAGGTATTTCAGTTTTCGCCACAAAGTAGCTTTTGGTATCTACAGAACGTAAGGAAAATTCACCATTAAGAATACATTACATAATTCCTGGGGGTCTTTTCTACAAAAAAGAATTAATTCCTATGTGCTGCGTCCATTATTTAGAACTATTGCACCCAAACTATTAAGAATAACAGAGACTTTATACCAAACAGTAATATACATAAATGTACATATATCCTCTCGCGCCCAACACCATTTTTTGTTTTGTAGTACAAACTGACCGGTGTCCTCACCCGAGGACAAACATTTTATACTACTTAGTAGTATAAAATTTTAGCTTGAGCACTTCGAACTTTAAAATAGATGTCCTCTTATGCCGGGTCCACACTAAGCGAATATTGTTAGCTAACAATGTTCGCAGTGTGAACCCGGCATTAGAAAATGTTTTTACGACTTGTTTGAAATAACATTGTTCGCTTACGACTTGTTTGAAATAACATTGTTAGCGAACATTGTTAGCTAACAATGTTCGCTTAGTGTGGACCCGGCATTACGAAGACATTGGGCGCGAAGAGGTTATTGGTTCAAGTTCACGGTCATCTTAATTTTTTCACATACTTCATGTCATTTCTAGTAGTTTCACAATAAAAACCATTTCCGCGATCAGTTAACTGGTACTCAACATCACATGGTCCACAAAATATAGGTGAAATTGTGGGAGCTCAATGAACCTGAATGGACTTCGAGTATTGTTGTGTAGAAGTTTAAACCAGCACCCATGTTAAATGACAAATGGACTTCGAGTATTGTTGTGTAGAAGTTTAAACCAGCACCCATGTTAAATGACAGAACGTCAGTGTGCTCGGTCAATCATATCTAGATAGCATGACAAAATTGTGGTAGATACTTACGTTAAAATATTGACAAGCTTCAGATGTAGATAGTTGTTCTTCTTTTACAGCTTTCACTGCTTTCAACAGCCTCTCTTGTTTTGTGTAGTCTTTGTTGTATCGAGGAATTTGGTTTTTCAATTTGTTCAAAATTCCCAGATCAATCAATTTATTTTGGATGCGATGTAGAGTGGCAGGAGGTATGTTGTATTTCTTAGAAACAATCGCCAGATTTACACCTGCAAGTTTAGAGACAGTCAGTACTCATTGGACTGAATAAAACAAAAGGACGAATCACACATGATAATTATAAACTAAATTAAAAAAAACCGATCACTTTTTTTGACAAGTGAATTACATTTTAATTAACCCATTAATCAATGTCCACGAGTGTTATGTAATATGCAAAAGTGAACAAATTGGATCTTTTAGCTTACCCAGGATCTTAAGCTACATTAATAGCTTTGATCTCTTTTAGAGTTACAGGGGCATGTCACAAAAGATCTATTTAAGGACGCAGTGACAAAGAGCTTTCGTAGCCGACAGCCCTACTTATACCAATACCCAGGATAAATGTAATAGAATAATTTCAAATAATACACATGCAAATGGCAAACGGTAGAGTCTCACCAAGGCTTTTAGCACACGAGAAGTACTACTCACTATGTAAAAAGAAAAATATAAAATAAATTTTTTAAAAATGTCATCTGTTAATTGTGCTCAACTGCTCATCTACAAATCATGGTTGTTACTATACATGTTAATATTTCCCATGGTTGGAACTCGAACCACCAACACCTAGGTTACGAGTCCGATGCATGATCTAATTTGGTTGTTCAGGATGGTTCAGAGTTATTTAGTTTACCATTCTTCAGATCCATTGTTGCTTTCCTCATTGCCATTTGGGAGTATCTGGATTTCATCTGCGAGCGTAATGTCAGAGACCTGGGACCCAACACTTGCTGAACTCTCCTCCAGAGTCCGGTTTTCGAAACGCCAAATGTAAAACATGCTTCCTTCAGCGTTGCCCCTTCTGTGAAGAATTCGAAATTGTTGACTTTAATAAATCCAAAATATTAGTTGACTAAGATGATAAATCTGGACTTGTTTGCTTGTTGAAATATTTGTTACTATTCTCTGTCATAAAAACCATTTCAATGTTGCAAAGTATTTTGCGATTTGTTGCCAACATTTAACTGGATCCCCCTGATATTAAACAAAAATATCACCTAACCTAACACTTGATCATCTCGATTTCTCAGAACTGGTATGTCCTACATGCGCACTAAGAAAGGATTCTATTATATTCTAACTGGGGCGCCAGTCGCGGGGGAAAGGGGCGCATGTACATGATGAAACGCGCAAAAACAAATGTATAGCCATTATTATACTAAAATGTACATTGGTATTGACAATTTTACCCCCACACAAAGTGAATATGCAACTACATAATATGTACATTCGGTTATAACGACGAAATGTTCCCGGTCCCTTGACCATCGTTATAGGCGAAGTTTACTGTACTTATTATTCCTAGTCAGGCAGTATACTAAATAGGGCAATATTATTACTAGGGAGGAAAAGTAACATTAGAGAGGCTATTGAGCATCTCTTACCTTGTACAAGAGTGACAGCAGCCTTCATTTTTTCAGAATATTTCTCAGTTGCAGTTGCCATATACCCATTATAATCAACACCAGCAGACCTGGCTCTATAATACAGTGTGGAGACAGGAATATTATATGAGCTGGCACTTTGCGCCAAGGATTTCTTTCGAAGAGCCACATCCTCAACTGCTTGTTTTAGAGAATCGTTTTTTGACCTGAAATGGAAATTGATTATTTTTAGAGTTTTTTTTTTCCTCCTTTCAAATTTGGCCTGATTTGAAATAGCTACTCTCATTTCAGTAATTTCAATTTACCCAAGTTTTCATCTCGAGTTGATCCAGTGCATCACAACCATAGAAATATTGCTACATTCACATGAAAATTCAAGGAGATTGCTTAGGGCCGAATTATGAAACAGGATTAGTCAATCTTAGTGGACACTATCTCTTATGTAATTTTCACCTTGACAACAACTAAAGAGGTCATATCTAAGATAGGCTTTGTAGCTGTATATTACCTCTGTGGCGTAATAGTTGTGACTACTGCCCTTAGTCCAGAGATCCTGAGTTCGATTCCTAGTGGGAGCAGAGTTTAAACACAGAAAATTCTGTTCCCTATTTCAAATTTTCATAAAAACTCACAAAAATGTAAACAAAGAGCCCCACAGATTTACAACAACAATTTCTACGCGGACTACACAATTCGAGTAGTATATTCCCTCTGCAGGATTGAGGAAAATCTTATTTTAAATTGCCGAAAAGCTGACCGACATCGACAGTCAACTGATAAAGTCTAAGGGTCGGCTTAGATTTAATAATCCTGTTTCATAATACAATAATTATACAACCCTTGGTGCTTATAGTGCTCAAACAGTCCCGTGTAGTCTGCAATCCAAACTTAACATAAACCAATTCTTAATTTACTTTCCAGATAATTTAATGTATTCGCACAAGGTTGAGTGAGTCTCGGAAATTCAAGTACCGTTATTTTTTTTGGCCATGTTCGAAATTAAACTTTGTATTTTTGACTCAGTGATTTCGAAAAAATTGTTGTTTTTTTTTTAGTATTCCAGTGCGCTGGTTCCCTAACTCCCGACCGTATCCTTCAAAATTGTTGAACTTTAGTATAAATGTTGACTGTGGTCCTAAAATTATAGATTTTTTGATGGGTAAACGTTTTGGTGAAAATTGAAAATGATTTTTGTAATTTTTATGTTAAAAAACCAAGGCTCTCGAAATTTTGAAGCGTGATTAAAACTTAATATTTGATTTCAGTAGTGAAATTTCAAGGTCAGGAATACTAAGGGGGCAGTACTGTGGTCAAAAATAAGAAAAGGTTTACTTTTGACCCTTTTTTACTGGCCAACTTTTGGGGCCGGTTAGGAGGCCAGTTGATATATTTTTAATTCAAACCCATTGAGTGGGGTACTGAAAGAAAGGTCTGGATGTCCTAATGTTAGATATGACATTTACATTGGATAAGATAATCTACGAGAGGTTTTATAGTTCACAGAATTACTATTAAAATGAGAGAGAAATATAAATAAACCAAACTTACAGTGTTGTTTTGGTTACTGCTGTTGAAGAAGCTGTTGTTGAAGTCTTTGTTAAAGATATTGGTGTCAATTCTTGAGCATTTGAAACAGATTTGTCATCCATAATCTGCGTGAAAAAATCATCTGGTCTTACAATGCAAATCTGAGAGTTGTTGTCATGAGTTTTGTGATCAATATTTTCTTTGAAAGACTCGGTTCCATGACTCTTGGGTGGTTTAAGAATTATCCAGGGTGAGAGGGGTTCGTCTTCATTTTTCATGATTTCTCCTTCCAAATCTTCATACTAGAACAGAAAGATATTTTTTATGAACTACTTACAATGCATTGTTGGTCAAAGTCCTTAAGGTGCTTGTCTGCTAACTTCAATAGTGAGTTCATTGGTTCGAATCCCACCCAATACATGGGTTGCAAGATGTCTCCTAGGTCAAGAAATTTATTCTTAGGTCAAGATTTTTTAGAAAATTGTCTTATGGCTATTTTGACAGGGGACTTTCCCCCTACAAAATACATTGTACACAAAGTTTTTACTTTTTTAATGCGCCAAAGGAAATCAACCGATAAATCGTGTTTTTGCAATAAAAAAAAAAAATCATCTGCGTCGCTTTAAAGGGGTCTATTGTTTCCTTGAATAAGACCGTAAGGGGGGTCAGGGGTGTCTAGACCCCCTACGAAAAAAAAAATCATAAACAACCTAAAATAAGGACTGCAAACTAAAAGACTGAAGAAGAATCAAAGATGTACAATCACAGACAACACTGAAGAAGTTTGCCGACGTCGCGCGTTACTTTTGCAAATAGAGAGACAATGGATACTCAGTTACGCACTTATTATGTTTGTTTTGTTTTGTTTTAAGGTGGATGTAAAGAGTAAAAAAACCCGCAAAAACTTCATTTTTTCATGAACATCCAAAAATCCTGGATACCGCCATGTCCTTGAAAATAATTTTTGGATAGGTTTTTAAAATATTTTCTCCTACTAACTCTAGTAGCCACCGTGCCCGAGTCGTGTAGCACACTAGGATTGCACGCACGGTAAACTTAGTTCGAATCCCAGCGGCCCCGAAATTTTTCAGCTCTGTACTTTGGATTTAACGGGTTCCAAATTATACTTTGTGGAGAAAAATAATTAGCTGCTTTGATGTGGGCAGTATTAGTGATGGAATGATGTGCAAAATAAGATATTCAAGGACAAGGAAAAATTTCTATATTTCTGCGCTACCCTCTAAAATAGTGTTAAAATAACACAAAGAAAAACCTTTTATGCTTTAAAAAAAAAAAATACACGCGATCTCATTATTGTAAACCTGACACTAAGAACCTGAAAAATTCGCCTACGGCGCTTCACACACTAATTCAGTAAAAAGTATTTTCCACTAGTTAAGTCAAGGGGTTGGGGGGTGAGGCGCCACCCAACCTCTTTCAAACGGGTCGGGTAATCATAGTAATTGAAAAACGCTGCTTTAAAACGATTTGTTAAATTGAACGATTATCTACAGGAAACCGTCACCAATAGCGAATATGGACAAAAACGCGATTTCTGGTTCAATTCCCTATGGCACATTTAAAAAGTAAAAGTAAACTTCTGAGAGGATTGTGTAAAGTAAATTCTTTCCAGAATTCAATGAGTATTATTTAAAGTATTTAAAATTAGGGAAATTTAAAATTGAACTCTTGATGCTTGATAACCTCATTGTATTGGTGGCCTAAGTCATACCCGATTTCAAAAGTTCATCATTTTAGCTTACCATATCACAGCACTAATAATGCAGGTTACAAATGTACCAATTAAAACATTTTGAATGAAAAAAAAAAAACACCTAAAAAACCAAAAATGGTTATAAGTGTAGGCGAGCAAGCATTTAAAAGAAAAATCTATTAAATTTGAAAAATACTTAGAAGAAGACAATGATAAATTGAAATATTGGTTTAAAAGATATCAAAAACAAATTTTGGATGATCTATGGCTTCAAAGTACTGAAATTGGGATCTATGAGTCACAACAGCTGTTTTAACACATAGACGACCGGCATGATTTTAGTGAGTTCTCCAGTGGGACCGGCGATGTTTAGGCTATTCACAGGCGTAGTGCATGCGTGTACCACCGGTGGTACACCCGGTCGTCTAAGTGTTGGTGTGTGTGTGTTTTTTTTATATCTTATATCATAAAATGTAACTCACCTGAAGAACATGAACTTCAGGGTTGGATTTGTTCAACAATGCTGGATTTTGGAGATCACTATCATCACAAATAGACTCAGATTTCTGTGGTCCATTAATGCCTCCAAATGCAAGGAAATGAGATCCAATTTTGTGATTGAATTTTTCATCAACAGCCAAACTCTCAGGCTCTTGTATCTCAACAAGAGGTTTTGAAATCATGTCATCAAATGTGATTGGTGTTGTTGCATCAGAACAATCTAAAGATTTTGAGAGGGAAAGGGGCCAGGATGCAGAATCTATACTAGAAAAAGAACTAGGAGGTAATATACTATTAGATTTGGAAGTAGTTTCTAGAAGAGGAATTGGTTTCTTTAAGTGGACTTTTAATGAAGAATGAGATTCAAGATGAGACACAGATGTAATGGGTGTAATGGAGTTATTCAAAAGTTTCAACTTGGTTTGAAGGTGAGGTTCATTTGTTGGTGGCACCTTTTTGATTTGATTGGATTTTTGTTCGTCATTTTTTGCTCCAGTTACTATTGTAGAACATTTTGGAAGGAGACCATTTGATTGGTGGAGCACTTTTATTTGATTATTTTTGTGCAGATCATTATTTTCTCTAGTTCCTATTCTTAAATAATTTTGTAAAGGGCTACCTGACTGATTTAGTAATTTAATTTGATTTGGTTTTTCTTGATCAACGATTGATTCATTATTGATCCTTGCAAATTTTTGAATGAAAACATTTTTTGACTTGTGTAACAATTTGATTTGGTTGGATTTTTGTTGGTCTTTTTTTGATTCAGTTCCTATCATTGGATTTTTTTGAATAGGAACATTGGACTTCATAAGATTGGAATTTTGTAGATCACTTAAAGAATTTTGAATTGGAATATTTGACTGATGCAACAATTTGAATTGATTAATCTCTGGTAGAATGTTTCTTGCTTCAGTTCTTAGGGATAAAGAATTTTGCACTGGAAAATTTGGTTGATTAAAGAGTCTTGTATCTTGATTTTTTGGCATTGCTTCAGCAGCATTCTTCAAAGGATTTGATAGTGGCACAGTATTAGGCTGCTTCTTATTAGAGAATCCAGCATTTTTTGGTCCCTTGCAATAAATGGGAATTTCATTTGGAACAGTTTTCACAGTGATATCCAGTTCATTATTCTCGGTTGATGAAATTGGAGTTTGAATTAGATATTTCTTTACCTGCAACAGAGGGTGGGTACCAAAATTCTTGTTGAAAAAAATTGTTTCCTGCTATCTTTCAGGAAATTGTTATTAAACAAATTCAATCAAGTTTTCTTTACAGTAAGAGTATGGACATGGAATATTCACAAAATGAAGATATTACAACAAAATTTGATTGAGAGTAGTGGTAATGCTAAGATTTGTAGCCCTGTGGCTGCCCTACAACCTCCTTTTGGGTTGACATCTAATTGATATATCCTGTATATAGATATTATATATATAAAGAAGGTTTGAGAATTTTCATAACAATAAATAAACTGGTGTCAACATCATACAATTTTTCTTATACTTTGCATAGAAGTCAAAGTCTGCCACTACACAGGGCTTCCATAAAGTCTCACCCAGGCCTCAAAATATCAATAGAATGCAAAAACCCATATCCTTTCATTTGCCTACATGGCCTAGTCAGGCTGGGCATGGAAAAACTTTAAAATCTTAAATTGAATGGTATGTCATGTGGCATATTGTTTTAAAGGCCTCATTGAAAGGAGTTCATTGAAATTTCAGTGAGCTACAATACCATTTTTAAGGTACAGGGTTGGCAGTACTGGCTAATATGTTCTGACCTATAACTAGTTAAAGTAAGTTGCAGGAGGATGAAATTGATTTAAGCTCCTTTTAGCAAAACCTTTTGAACAAGTCATAACTCGACCTCCTAGTCTGCTGATGTTAGTATCTGGTTGGTTTTGTCAGCCAGCCAGACAAATAGCCAGAATTTTTTAGAACAAAAAAGAAAATTGAGTTATAACTTGTTTGAAAGGTCTTGCAATAAGGAGTTAATATCAACAATTTTTATCTTTCTGGAACTAGCTCACTGAAATTTATTGCAATGAACTCCTTTCAATGGGACCTTTAAAACAATTTACCACACAATATCATTCTGTTTAAGATTTTAAAGTTGGCCCATGCCTAGTTTAACTAGGGCATTTTTTTCTCCTCTTATTCCCCCAAAAAATTAAGCAATAAGGTTTTTTTTTTTGCATTTTTTGATATTTTGAGTTGTTTCTAAGAAACCCAGGCCTGGGTGATACTTTATGGAAATCCTAATAATAAATTTATGCTACTTTTTTGTTTGTTGATATTATCACTAACTATGTGGCAAGGGTGGCCCAGTCTACTAGAGTGGTTGATTTCTACCTCTGGTGACTCAATTGACACAGGTAGCAAAGAATTTATATCAAATTTGTAATCAGAACCTCAAAAACATTGGATTTGATATGTCACAATCTCAATTTACAATAAATTATAAAAAGTTATTTAAACAAAAAAAAATCAGCTAATCTGTAACAAGTTCTAAAAATTTCAAGATACTGTTGTAAAACACTTAAATGAGGTTCATTATACATATCTGAAAACCCCTAAAGCTATTCAGTTTGAAAGCAATTGATATGTGAAGAGAAATTCAAAAAGACTTGGCAACAGACATCATTGGTAGTCAAGTAGTTATGGTGATAGTCTAGTAATAAAGGTATTGTAGGGATCCTTTGGTTCAAATGCCACCCAATGCATGAATTTTAAAGAGTAGTCAGGAGACTTAAGGTCATAGAATATTTCTGTGCCATTCTAATTGCTGAGGTTAGCTCTATCAAAAGAGATACAATATGTTGGTATTGGCCATTCTATGGTGGCCGCTTTGATGTAATGTTGAGATTGATGAGCCAGTAGTCATTCTACAGGGTGGACCAAAAAAACGTTTACACCCGTTAATGGTAGATTACTGACGACATTTCCAGGCCCGATCTGCAATCCGTTTTTTCGGATTCGCCTTCGTAACTGCACAAAGTGATTTTTTGCAACTTTCCGAAAAAGTCCGACTTTGGCTTATTCTTCAGGTCAGTACTTTTTTCCTGTTTAAGATGAGTTGATTCTGAACAATTTTACAGAAAGCCAACAAAATTTCGATGTTTCTAGCTACACTACTTTGTTTTTTACGATTTGGTTTGTCATATTTTTTTACACCTGAACAGAAAAAAACACCCAAAAAAACTTTTTTACTAAATAAAACACTCGACATTTGTCCGAACAAATTTCGGCACAGACATGGGCAAGTTTGATAAAAGTTGGCGGCCGCCCCGAGGATGCTAAAAAATATTTTTACGATTTTTTATCACGTGATCTTCTGGGAAAAATTATTAGATGTTTGCCAAAAACTCTTCAAAAATCCTAAGAGTTTTCTAGCTGTAGACTGTGTAAGGGCGTCTTGTATTGTTTACAAAAATTGTTTACATTGCTTTTTTGAATACCGCGGTCTCACATGCCTTCATCAGCCAGTTTAGGAAAATTCGAATGATAATTTTCGTGCTGTTCAGGTTGTCAGTGGTGTTAGCTAGTTGTGGTAGTGCTAAGAGTGTTAGACGCATGACCGAGGTTCAATTCTCGACGGTCAATATTATTTTAATTATCAAAAAAAAATCTGATGGAATATTTTATTCATACCTGTATCTGACCTGTTGTAACACCAACAATTTATGGTTTTTTTTGGGGGGTTATACCATCTGTAAATTGAGTTATATCAGATACTATTGGTATCACAATACACATATGTATTATTCATGCAAGCCCCTGAGATACTGTAAGGATGGTTTTTCTTATGCTTCCCTACGAGAGAAAAAAAAAAAAAACTAGCGAATTTTCCTAACGAAATCAGAGTTTATAAAATGAAGCCAGGTGAATATGTAGGTAGGTTCTTCTATCATTAACAATACTAAATAAATAACAATTATTTACCGATTACCAACTCTTAATAGAAATCTTAAAAAAAGAAAACAAGATAATAATATTTTGTAAAATTAATAAACTTTTGCAGTTTTTATAATGTTTTATACTACATTGTAAAGTTTTTATAATGTTTTTTGATATAAACAAAAAGTTATTTTAAAAAACATTTTGTGTTAGTATGTTCAATGAGAAACGATTAGAAGCGCACGATTAGCTCAGTGGTAAGTTAGTCACTTGCCATACGGAAGATCCCACCCCGGTCCGAACGCCAGAGCCAGCAAAAAATTCATGACTAAAAAATAAAAAAGACTGTTGTCATTTTTTATTTAGCCATAGGACACACTATGTATTCTCCTCACACAAATTTTTGAAACCAATTGTGACTTCAGAACCTTAGTTCTAACTCGGAACTTTCCTTCTACCTTCTTGCCTCTCTCTCTCTCCCTTCTCAATTCCCTCAGAGGAACTGTTGGAAGTGGCGTACACCTTCCTGGATGCAAAGGTTGAACCTCTTCATCATGTTCCGTCGAATGTTCCGGAAGATTCCAGGTTTTTCTGTCAGGTCATCGAATGCCAACAGGATTCTTGCTACCAGATTCTGCTACTCTTGCATCTCCAATGGTATTTCGTAAACTATGTTTTTCACGTGATCCCAAATGTTCCTGTTGGCAGCTCCATATGCTAAATGCATATCCGAATAATAATAATTATGTAACTTGTACTAAAAAAACTCAAGAAGTTTAAAGATAATATTTCATAGAATGCAGAAAAATATGATTGAAAACTATCATCGAGAAACAAACAATCATTCATTTGACTGGCCTTTAATTAATTCCAAGGAAAATAATTATCAGACATAAATAGCTAATTACTCTTTGAGTACAAGACGACCCTACACGGTCAACACTTTTAAGATTTTGAACATCATTTTTTGAGACTTACCTGGTTTGTTTACCCAGAAGATCACGTGATAAAAAATCGTAAAATTATTTTTTAGCATCCTTGAGTTGGCCGCCAACTTTTATCAAACTTGCCCATGTCTGTGCCAAAATTTGCTCGGCCAAATCTTGAGTGTTTCAAAGTGTAAGAAATTTACATGAGAATTTTTTTCTATTCAGGTGTCAAAAAA
This sequence comes from Bactericera cockerelli, assembly GCA_024516035.1. Taxonomy (NCBI): domain Eukaryota; kingdom Metazoa; phylum Arthropoda; class Insecta; order Hemiptera; family Triozidae; genus Bactericera; species Bactericera cockerelli. Next base: position 23,797,135 of record CM044959.1, on the reverse strand, counting down.
GATGCCAAACCAAACCGTAAAAAACATAGTAGTGTAGCGAGAAACATCGAAATTTTGTTGGCTTTCTGCAGAAATGTTCAGAATCAACTCATCTTAAACAGGAAAAAAGTTCTGACCTGAAGAATAAACCAAAGTCGGACTTTTTCAGAAAGTTGCAAAAAATCACTTTGTGCAGTTATAAAGGCGAATCCGAAAAAACGGATTGCAGATCCGTCCTAGAAATGTCGTCAGTAATCTACCATTAACGGGTGTAAACGTTTTTTTGGTCCACCCTGTATAAATATACTGACTAAGACTTCTTAAAACATGGTGTCATGGTGTCTGAAAATTTTTCTGAAATTAGTGAATTTCTATTGAAAGTTTTTGTGATAGCATTATTTTGTTTTTAGATTACTTGTGATCATGGATAAACTCGATGAGAAAGTGAAGGTGATGGTGAAGACATTAGTTGAACAACAAATGAAGACTTTGAAACAAAAATTGGTGGAAGAAACCATACCAGACAGAGACAGCAAACTGAGAGTGACGAGCGTACGGAATGTGCCGGTCCCGAGTGTGTTGAGTCTGGAGGGTAACATGAAAGAAAATATTCACCATTTTCAAAGAATGTTTAACAATTACGTGGTATCAAGTGGATTAAACAAAGAAGAAATGAATGTTCAGGTATCAGTGATGATGACAATTATTGGTGATGAAGCCAGCAAGATGATTTATAAACTTATTGAAGACCCAGAAAAACAAACGGTTGAAAACATCATAAAAACTTTGGAACAAAAGCTTTGTCATGAGGTGAATGTCAGATACGAAAGATATATATTCAATTGTATTAAACAAGAAGACAATGAAAACTACAGAGAATACTTCATGAAACTAAAATCAAAGGTGAAGTTATGTGAATACAAACAAATGGAAGAAGAACTTCTATTAGATAAAATAACTTGTTCAATCAAAGACATAAACATGCGAGAAAAATTGTGGCTCAAGAAAAATATTAACTTAAATGATGCAATGCAAATGTGCATTGGAAGTGAAGAAATGAAACAACAAATCAGCTGCATGCAAGACGTGACAAATAACATTAACAAAGTTTGTACAAATAATAATAAAAAGTATGTCAAACAAGAAAATAAAAAGTGTAATTTTTGTGGAAATAATTGGCATTCAGACTTGAAGATGTGCCCTGCTAAAGAAAAAGAATGTAATTACTGTCACAAAACTGGACACTTTGCGAGTGTATGTAGAAAGAAACTCAGTGTAAAACAAATTGAATATTATGAAAATGGCAAAGAAAGTGACCAAGACGAAATTCTGAAAATTGAAAACACTAACAAGAATGGTGTTTTTACAACACTGCAAGTGATCAATGATCAAAGTCAGGTATGTGACGTTAAATGTCAGCTTGACACTGGAGCCTCCTGTAACATAATCGGTGAAAAGAATCTGTTGAAAATTATAAACAAAACCAAAGTGTTATTAAAACCATGTTACACAATATTGAGAGCTTTTGGAGGTACCCAGATAAAACCTAGAGGTATTTATGCCCTGAAATTACGCAGATTAAATAAAATATTTTGCCTTGATTTTATAGTTGTTGAATATGAACACTGTCCTCTGTTATCTGCTCAAGCTTGTGATGAATTAAAACTCATTAGTTACTGTAATAAAGTAAAAGAACAAGAATCAAAACCACTTGATAGTAATATTCCTATGTCCACAGCAAATATTATGAAAAAATACAATCATGTCTTTGAAGGTTTGGGGAAGATAAAAGGAGAAGTTGATTTGGAATAGACTAATGAAGTGGTTCCTGTAAGGCAAGCTCCTAGAAGAATACCAGTAGCACTGAAAGATGAATTGAGAAAAGAACTAGATGATATGGTTCAACAAGGAATAATAATTGAGGAAGAAGGTTATACGGACTGGATAAGTAACCTCACAATGGTAAAGAAAAATGGAAAGTTGAGAATTTGTCTGGATCCTAGTAATTTGAACACAGCATTGAAAGATACAAAGCAACAGTTACCTACACTTGATGAAATTCTTCCAGAGCTGAATAATGCAAAAGTATTTTCAACAGTGGATGCTAAAAAAGGATTTTGGATGATACAATTATCTGAAAAAAGCAGCAAAATGACAGCTTTTTGGACTCCATTTGCCAAATATAGATATCTTCGATTACCATTCGGAATATCAACTGCAATGGAAATATTTCAAAAGAAGATGTTGGAGATAACTAATGGATTGCGAGGCATCCATGTATTAGCAGATGATATACTTATTGTTGGATATGGTAATACACATCAAGAAGCACAAAAAGATCATGATAAAAACTTGGAAAATTTGTTCGTAACATTAGACAAAGCAAATGTCAAATTAAATAAAGAAAAAACAAAACTATGTAAAAATGAAATAAAATTTTACGGTCACATACTAACTGAAAATGGAGTGAAACCAGATGAAGCAAAAGTATCCGCCATACTGAATATGCCCAAACCAACATGCAAAGAAGATTTATTCCGATTTCTAGGAATGGTGACATACCTATCGAGATACATTAAGAATCTATCAGATATCAGTGAAACCTTGAGAAAAATAACACATCAAGATGAAATGTTTGTATGGAAAAGTGAACAAGAAGAATGTTTCAAAAATATTAAAAAGAATATTGCTAATGCAACATTGTTAAAATATTATGATCCTATAAAACCAGTTACCATCCAGACCGATTCATCATCATTTGCAATGGGATGTGCTTTAATTCAAGACAATGTTCCTGTGGCCTATGCATCAAAAACTCTCACAGAAACTCAAAGAAACTATGCACAAATAGAAAAAGAGATGCTAGCCATCGTATTTGCCTGTAATCGTTTTGATCAGTATATCTGTGGAAGATCTAATGTAACAATTGAAACTGATCACAGTCCTTTAGTGAGCATTTTTAAGAAGCCATTATTGAAATCTCCAAAGAGACTACAAAACATGATCCTTTCATTACAGCGATACAATATTATTGTTAAATATAAAAGTGGAAAAACAATGTACTTGGCAGATACGTTGTCACGTGCACCGGAGAGCATGAGCAACCAAGAAAAACAAATTGACATATATGAAATTAATACTGTTATGTTTGATCAAGTACATGTATTGGATGAATTGAACACTGGTATATACTATACTGATGACAGAAGTGTTAAAATAAGTGATCAATCAATTGAAAAAATAATTGCAGAAACTATGAAAGATGGTCAGTTAAAGAAACTCAAAGAACAAATCCTCAGAGGATGGCCTGAAAACAAGAATCAAGTCAGTGAAGACTTAAAATGCTACTGGAATTTTCGAATGGATTTAGTCATAGAAAAATGAAGTTGTGTTAAAAAATAATCAAATTTTAATTCCCATATCACTACGACAAGAGTTTTTGAAGAAAATACACAGTGGTCATCTTGGTATTGAAGCAACAAAGAAATTGGCAAAAGAAGCAGTATTTTGGCCGAATATGTTATCAGAAATTGAAGATACTGTGAAAGGATGTGAAACTTGTGCTAAATTTGGCGAAAATCAGAAACGACTAGAAATGATGTCTCATGAGGTAGCAAAATATCCATTTGAAAAAATAAGTATGGATGTATTTGAAATAAACATCAAAGGAAAACAAAGAAAGTTTTTGGTGACAGTCGATCATTACTCAGATTTTTTTGAAATCGATGAAATTCATGATCTAACTCCAAAAACAACAGTTCTTATGTGCAAAAGAAATTTTAGCAGATATGGAATACCAGAAAAAGTAATAACAGATAATGCAACAAATTTTACTGGAAGTGAATTTAAAATGTTCAGTAAAGAATGGGAATTTGAACATATAACATCAAGTCCATACTATCCTCAAAGTAATGGTAAAGCAGAAGCATCTGTAAAAATAATAAAAAAGATGATTAAAAAAAGTATAGAAGAAAATGAAGATTTTTATAAGATGCTGCTCGTATTTAGGAATACTCCAAATAAAACAAATATGAGCCCTGCCAAAAGAATGATGTGTCGATGGCTAAGATGTCAGATCCCAAACTGGAATAAATATCAAGAAATGATTAACTCTAAAGAATGTGAAGAAAAAATCAATGAAAATAGAAACAGAATAGCAAAGGTATACAATAGAAGCTGTGTGAAGAGAAGAAATCTACAAGAAGGTGAACAGGTTTGGTATAAGAAGAAAATTGAAGATGAAAAATGGGAAAGAGGAAAAGTTATTAGTTGTGAGGGAAAACGTTCATATCAAGTAGAAGATGAAGATGGAGCGGTATACAGAAGAAATGAAAAATTCATCAAACCAAACATATGTATAACTGAGAGCAATGAAACCGAAGAAGAATCAAGAAGTGATATTCAAGAAAAGGATGAACCAGAGATAAGAAGATCAACCAGAAAGAAACAACAACCTAGCTGGTATGGAGACTTTGTCACGCATTAAGAAGAGGGATGTTGTGTTAAAGAACAAAGAAGAGGGGATGTTGGTATTGGCCATTCTATGGTGGCCGCTTTGATGTAATGTTGAGATTGATGAGCCAGTAGTCATTCTATAAATATACTGACTAAGACTTCTTAAAACACAATACAATACCCTGTTTATCCTGTAAGAATGAGACTAAAGAGTCCCTTTACTCTCAGTCTTATACCTCACAGATATATACCTGGCCTTCCAACATGCAGCAGGCAGCCCTCTGTAGGCAGTCTAGGCTAGTTTCATATACTACAATATTACTTTTTCCTATTGTTATTTTTTATTTTAGTTACATTTTTTAATTTTATTTTTTTACTGACTGATGCTCATTTTAATCTTCAGTAATAGAAAGTTGTGTGATTGTCACTACAGTTTATTTCTACTTGGTATTACCTATTCAGCTTGATCTAGCCCAAGCTCCAAATCCACACTACTGATTAATACTTACATCAATCAATGCCTCAATTTTTAAATCCTCTGCAGTTTTAAGTACAGATGTAATGTTGACATTTTCTAGCCGTATTTCTCCCACATAGATGAATTCTAAAATTGATTTCACATCACTTGATGATACATCTGGTAAACTGATGATGATAGGTTGAAAGTCATGATCAAATGGGGAAAGAATTTTCTGTAAAAAAAATATGTAATCAAACAAATTAATCGACCCAGGGGGACTTGAAAGTTATATGGATACTCATTTGTGCTTTTCCTTGACCTATAAAGGTATAAATGTTACTTTCATTACATTAAATTAAACTGGGAACTCCCTCAAGTCACAGTTTCAACTAATCACAGTGCACTACAGGGCTAACTTGAGGGACAGTCTGGCTTATCTTAAATTTAATCCTGATTTATAGTTAAATTTGGCAGTGGCAGCTGGTGAGAAAAAGTACAAGGGGGGTTTGTTAAATTACTATAGTATAAGACAATTAAAGACACTTTTTGACAAAAAGTTGGGAACCAAACCTGGACCTCCAACTCCAAGTCATATACTTTGTAATCCAATAAGTTCCATGGGTGGATCTAAAAATTGGTGTGCTCTCATCAATTTTTCTCCATGTATTACCGTTTTGGTTTATATTGTTTTTGTTGCATTCCAGTGGTGACTATATTTGTAACTTTTAGGGCGGAATTAATAGACAACATCCATTACCTAAGTTGTTGGTAAGTGTCGGTTTGCCCTATCTTACACAGTACGCAATCCGTGACTTAGCGCCACAGAGGTATTACAAAAACGTCTATTAATTCCGCCCTTAATTTAGACTGTCAGCTTGAGACATGGAGTCACATTACAATAACACAGTTTATGTGGTTTTCCTTACCTGAAAAAAAGGGCTGCATGCAGAAAGAACAATTCTGTGAGCTTGGAATGATTCACCATCATCAGTTTTCAAAGTTACATCTACCATACTCTCCTTGTGAAGTAACTTTGACATCTCAGAGGCTAGATGGACTTGAAAATTCTGCCATTTCACATTGATACACACATTAGAAGTGGTGAGTGGAGTCATCTTGGAAGAAAATATTGGTCTTGCAAAGTTTAGTTATAAATATCTTCTCTGCTTTCTACAGTATTCATTTAATGAATTAGAACCCTCAATAAGCACCACATTGGTCTAATTCTGTACATTTAAACGTTCAAAGAGGAAGTATGGGTAAATTTGTCACTAAACATTATCACTAAAAATACTCAGGTCAGGAATCTCAGGATCAGTCAGAAAGAAATTGTTTACAAATTCAAAATAAATCACCATGCTGCTGACTCGCTGATTCTGGCCTGACACTTTTTGAACGTATTTCATACGTATTTCGCGGAAAATTTTCTGAAGAAATCTGTTGTGACACTACAGATTTCTTTATTTGAGCACGTTTTTAGTGACTAAAATCGGATTCACTTTGCATGCATGAAGAGGCAACCCGCAACAGGGTATATAAAGGAGCTCAGCAAGCTTATGCTGGAATGTAATTTAATGAGAGTCAAGCCTGTTCATGCATGAGATATAAAAAAATGTCTATTCGTACGGTTGTGAGAGGAAAGTCTCACATTTACGTTCTTTGAACGCGCACTAGTACAAAAGAAATACAGTGGATGATCATTACCTTTATACCTCTATTAACTCAGAAGGTGAACGACATAATGAATATATTCTACCTACGGTGTGGGATAATATGTCTCACGCACTTGAGGTACCTATAGCTAGGTGTAGGTGCCTCGAGTGCGTACGTGAGTTCCGTACTCACTGCTGGATCTGAGCGTACGTCCACGTTCCAGCAAGCACGGGAATATCAATATTTTTTGTAAATTTATCTGGGTATCTAGGTTAGACGACTAAAATAAAAGGATCTCACTAATGTTGCACTTCACCACAAAGAAATCATGTATTACCTTATGTACCTACTTTGCTACATTTCGTCCTAATGTACGCACTCCTCAAACCGATTCAATTGCTCAATGGTAAAGGCGGCACTGTGTGAATCCAGAGATTTCAGAGGTCGTGGATTCGAAACCCAGCCGGGACAAGACAAATTATCCTCCCATTTGGAATTTTTACCACATAATGATACATCTTGGGCTTAATACTGGAATAATGGGACAATAGTCCTAATCGGGCAGTATAAATAAGGCATTATTATTATTAATTGTATGGCATTATCTAACTAGAAGTTGAAATCATACTTGTTTTCCTTCTATTTCGACATAGACCTCTAAAATGATGCAAGATTAATGCTATCCAATCTTGGAAAGTTCATAAATAATAATTGCTCCTTATTGTGGTGGTTTAATTCGCATTTATACATTTTGCCAATTTGCCGTAATATTTATATTATATCGCTCTAACAGTAAGCGAATTTCAGGAAAGCGAAATTAACAATATTTCCAAAGAAATCTGTGGTAATGGAAGAATTTATACAATCAATCTGTTATATCCATAGCTAAATTAAATCTGTGGTAATTATCAGTGGTTATAGGCGGTAAATTTCGTGATATTTCAAAATTTGTTAAATGAATTCAAATTCATAAATAATAATTCACTTTTACAAGAAAAAAGAAAGAAAGAATAATGTTCGCTATAAGCTCATAAGCTGACTACTCTGGTAATATATTATTATCAGATTATTATCAAGCCTAGAGAATTGGGGAATCAGTGTTATCACACAAGAGATGTAAACAGGACAGGACTGGAACTCTGGCAGCTGGCTGTATAGGTAGCTGTTTTGGTGCCTTTCATCTTGATTTTAAATCCATCCTTGACCAGTGATGTCTGATGCATGTTCTGCGGTAAGTGTCTTCTGTGAGTATGTAAAAGGTAGTATTTAGTGAATAGCAGATAAGATCTTTTGGTTGTAACAGATCAGTCAGACTTGCAACCTTTTTCTGTATGACTCATTTCATGACCCATGATGACTAGATTAGTCAATCCTAATAATAATACTCTTTAGTGGAAGGTAACCACCAGATGTGGTTAATGCACAAAGCATTTTGTACCAACTAACCCTCTGATTCTTATTATTATGTGGTCACATCACTGAGATCAACTGAGATCATTTAACATAGAGGGAACTCGTTGTATGGAGATTTGGGTCCAAGAGGGACCATCAGCTGATTTCAGAATCAGTGCCAGAGTTGTAGTAATTTTTCTCTCTGGAAGGGACCGGGTACCTAAACTACCTAATTCTTCTAAAATAATGTTTTTACTTTTTTCATACTTACCTATTAGTTATTTTGGTCTTTGCTTCCTCTTTTACTTTCCTTATTTTCTACTTATCATGTAGTAATATACAACTTGGTATCTGACATGAAAATTAAGGATGTTTAGATATCCATCACTGCATGAGGTAAACAAAAAATTCAAATAAATTGAACCAATCAGAAGCCAGGATTTGTTGAAAGAGGGACCATCAGCTGTTCAAAGTTGGACGCATAAATTTGTTCAGTTCAAGATAGGTAAGGTTCCCCCTATGTTATATGATCTCAGTGGGTCACATTCTCAAATAAATGAAGAAAACTTCATCCTCTGAAACAACAGATCACTACGCTACCTGGATTACCAGACTTAATCATTTGACTACCAATCATGTTTTAATCCAAGGGCCATTTCAGGACTATGAAACTTTCAGAGAAAGATAAGAATGATTTAAGAAAAATAATTAGCCCTGAAAATTTGAATATGTTATTATTTAAGTTACCTAAATGATGAAAAAAGAGATGTTGTGTTTTGGTAAGCTGTCTAGAATAGCTTGGGTGATGGTCTTAGGTTAGGTTTGCCAGAGTGAAAATTAGTGCAGGGTTAGGCTGGCTTGCATATTAATTTTCACTCTGAGAAAGAGAGAGAGAGTGAACATAAAAATACTTTACACCTGGTGCCACATGGGCACTTGCCTAAATGACGCAGTATACAAGATTTTTTTTTTTTTTTTGAACATATACCTACCTATTTATTTACAAAATTAATTACAATCAATAACTAATATAAAATATAAGATAATTAAAAATATGAAGAAAAAAAAAATTGGATAAAAATAAATATTGCAGGAGTACATTTTTAAAATAATAACAATGGATTGATCATTGAGTATTAGTAATGAATTTCACAATGTGTCAAAAGACATGTGTTGAGTATGCTTTAATTTCATATCCATAATGAGTGTTGTATGACAAGTTAACCACTTCTATTGTATGATTTTGAGCTGAGAATTGGGAAAATGTGTTGGAACAAAAACATTGCTCTTTCATCAACACCCAGCCTTAGTGATGTCAATGTGATATTCCAGTATCATTGAAGTACTTCAAATAACCTATAAAAACCTTTTCTTTCAGGATTTGTTACCAGTCAAAATCCAAGATATACTGTGACAGATATTTTCTAAATATGAATATTATTTACAAATTTTTACCATCAAGTAAATTATCAATTACTATATCTACCTAAATTTAATCTGCTTGTGTTACAAACATAACTAACTAACCATCCAATAAATACAGCATTATTATTCATGTTTGTTTTTATGAAATAGAAGAGGACAGTTAATTCACTTTACCTCATAGAGATTTTTTTTTTAGGTATAGTACAAGTTAAAGACATTCTAAAACTGTGTGACAAAAACTTTCTGTCTGTGATATTATATTCTGTAGTGCCTTACTTTTTATTATAATCTCATAACAATGTGTCTCAGCTGCTTCTCACAATTTCGTCCACGTTACAAACGCCTTGTTGATAATATCTTCCCTTTGAACCCGGAGGAAGGCTTGGTAAAAACTAACATGGAAAAGTTAACTTTTTATGCTCTTTCTTCCCCTGAGAAACTGGATAGAATTGGGGAGTATTTGTACCAGAGAGCAAGTCGTGATATTTCACGTCGCCGTAATGGCTATGTTGTCATAGCAATGGAAGCCATGGATCAACTTTTGGCTGCATGCCACTCACAGACACTTAACCTGTTTGTTGAAAGTTTCCTTAAGATTGTTCAGAAGTTATTGGAGTCTTTAGACCCAGACTTGCAAATTTTGGCCACCAACTCTTTTGTTCGGTTTGCTAACATTGAGGAGGACACACCCTCATATCATAGGCGATATGATTTCTTTGTGTCAAAGTTTTCTGCCATGTGCCATAGTAATCATGCAGACATTCAGAAGCGGAACAAGTTACGGTTAGCAGGAATACGAGGTGAGTAAATAAATGTGTGCTCAAAAAAGTGCACCTTAGCTTTTTCTCCCATTTAACTAAGTCCATGCATTTCCTTGCAGCTGAAAATTAATGAAACTTTTTAATTTAGAAAAAATCTGGGGTTTTGTTTTCTTAGAAAAAAAACTGTATACATATTGACACTGACTATCTAAACCTGGTAATTTAAATGATGACTCTAAGATATCTAACAAGGAGAGTAAATTTTGTGTGAGTGTTGGATTTCTTTGAGTCAAGGACTTTTAAATACAACTATGAAAATCCCAAACAACAAAATATTTTATCTCTTGAGTTCTGGGTGTGATCTCTATGTACAAATTTAACATACATATTAAATGTAAAACTTTATACTTTTTTCTCTCCTAATTAAATTAAAAAATCCTTTGAAAAATTCAAGTTTTTCACTAAAATAAAGCATTCACAAAAATTAATTATCATTGACAAGGAAATACAGTGAAAGATGAAGCTTATGTGTAATAATTTTGAGTGGCAGGTTATAATTTCATATTCATAATTTTATACTCAGTTGTGCCCTTGAATAATTTATTTTGACAGATAATACCATCCATGACATACCTTTGTAGCTCTGTTCTTTAGGTGTTGAACCAGGTCAGTGAGTTGAGTTCCAAGTATAGCAAATTTTAGATAGAAAGTAGAAACTGGGATATCTCTCAGATTATAATGAACACTAATATGATATTGTAATACAATTTTCAATCTAGTTATTTTTATTTAACTGAAATTACCTTATTAATAGATATTTCTTGAATTCTTTTTAAAAAATTCTACATTTAATTAAAATGTATTAAAATTTCTCACATAACTAATGAAAAAAAAAAAATATCTAGCTGACAATACGAAACTAAAAAGCAAAGTAAATAATTCTTTTTAGAAAATATATTATAATATAAGGTTAAAATTCATAGACCTTACTAGAGTACATATTGTATATTTTACCTCAAGTGACATTTAAATTAATCTATAAAAAAAATAATGCATGCCATGCACATCTCATTTTTAGAAGGATAACTCTATCCACACATTCTAGTCTGATGTGTTTTTTTTCTTCTTTTTTTCAGGAATTCAGGGAGTGATCCGGAAAACTGTCTCTGATGATCTGGTTGAAAATATTTGGGAAAGTACTCACATGGATAAGATCATTCCCTCTCTTCTGTTCAATATGCAAGAGTCAGGTCAATACCAAAGCTCTGATATGGAGCCAGATGCGGAGGAAACTGGGAAGATGATTAACCTTCAGGTGATCATTCTTATTTAAACCAGGTTGCCTCACCCTGCCTCACTTGTTTGAAAGTAGCACTAACTATATGTATTGTGTATTATTATGTCATGTTAGAAAAAGTAGTTTGCTTTTGTTGAGTATTGACTTTATTTGTAACTTAACAAATATTGCTGCATACATATTATTGGTTTGTTTTTTAGCAATTTTTATCAGAGTGATTTCATGCGGTTTATACATATGATTGCTTGGTGAATGTTCACAGGAAGACCCCCCTGCATTGGCAGAGACCTGCCTTCGCGAGCTGATGGGACGTGCCTCATTCAACCACGTGAAGAACGTGATTGAGCCGGTGTTGGTTCACCTGGACCACCATGGACTGTGGAACCCCAACGTGTTCGCCACGCACGTGCTGCGGGTCCTCATGTACTCCGTGCAGTCCCAGTACTCGCACGTGATCATCAACTGTATCCTGAGCTACCTCAGCGACCACCCCTCCTCACCCATTATCCGCGCTAAAATTGCTGACGCTCTGTCGAAAATCATCTCCATTGCTGATAGCATCGGCCCGACTGTACTCGAGGTAAATAAAAACAGACCTTTCCATACGGCTAAATATTGAGGTCAGAATGAGGATAAAATCTGACAATTAAGTTCGATAGGACTGACAACGTACCATTTAATCATGAAGTCATTACTTAATAATAAGAATAATGCCCGGTATACGGGTACATTTATTTATTAACGGTACAATACCTTTATACAAATTATATAAATGTCATAAAAACATTAAATTCTAAAGGAACAATGGTGAACAATTTAAATCAGGTGAAAAATTATATATAAAAAATGTAAAATATGAAGAAGAAAAAGCAGCAAAATATGTTCAAATATCATTTGCATGTCATTCGGTTGAGAGGGGTGTAGTAGGTGTAATTGGTTGCGCATTTGTTGACATAAAATGTTTTTTTACCTCTCAAACGGCGATGACAATCAAGTGTGACAAGTCCCAATACCTTGGGACTGTCTACTTCACCATTACACAATTTGATGAAAAAGTTGTCCTCTGCTGCTAGCCTGCGATCCTGAAGACTGGAAAACTTAGGGTGAATGTACTTTACAAAACTTTCATTGATTCTACCTTGGATCTTTCAATTTGAATTTTATTACTTGTGAAACTTATCAAGTTAATTAGAATTATCTTCCAACCTTATAATTATGTAGAGTATAAATTGTGAAATTAACTCTAAATCCATGAATTATCTTGTGTGTAGGTGGTGCATGGGATTCTCATGCAATTGAAACAAAGTGTTGTGAGGTTACACGACGAAGATGAGTATGAAAAACTGTATCAAGAAGGTCTTATATTTTCTTTGGGTAAGTAAAAATATTGTACCTACCTCATTTATGTACACTTTTATATTTTAAGTCAGTAAGAGACGTGGCTTAAAGTTTCCCTTGTGAAAAACTAGCCGTTTGCCCGTGCTTTGCAACGGGACTAAATTTCAAATTTACCAAGGCATGGCCGTACTGCTGGACAGCAATGCCTTTTTGAATTTTTTATAATTTTTCTGGACAAAGCGATAATGGTTTTGGGGGGGTCAATTCTGAGACATTTTTCGCTATCTCTTACCGTTTTGGCTAAACAACTCCGGACAAACAAACATAGGTAGGTAGGTAGTCCTTTTTTCTGTTTTATATATAGAGATAAGCCTCAAAAATTAAAAGTTAGAGTATGATTTATCTGTGGTAAAGCACAAAAAGCCTCTTCACAATTTTGTGGGTAGCGCAGCATTACTGAGAGTCTCCTTTACTCTTCCAAATTACTTTACAATATTCTTTATACTCTGGTAATGCCGCCACAGGTCTTTACTCATATAAGTAACTCAATTTTCCTCACGAGGTATGAGTGGACCCCGGACATCCAAGTACAGAGCAGAAAATTTCTGCGCCGCTGGTGATCGAACCCAGGTCACCGTTCGTGTAAGCCTAGTGTGCTAACCTAATCGGCCACGGTGACTACAGCTTCAACAATTATGCATGTAGGGACTTATTATTAGCTTAGAGTCTCTTATGTGGAAATAAGCCTTACATTGGAGGATTATATTTTTACAAACATATAGAAAGACATATAGAAAGACAAGTCTGGCTGGGGGACTATAAACAGGGAGTAGACCAGCAGTCTGGTTGGGGGTCTAAAAACAGGGACTAAACCAGCATTGGCTTGGTTCTGGGGGCCCTTGTCAATTATTAGCCTCCTTTTAAAGACAGTGGTAGAAGTGCCGAGTCATTCCTCTACTGTGTGGCTACCATCGTTCACGATGACGCCACCCTATGATAATATGATGATAGAAAGACACCACCAACAGATTTTAATTTAATTTTATTTTGTCTCTGATGCTGATGACAGGTGAGTTTGCCTCCAACCTGCCAGACTACCAGAAGACAGAGATCCTGGTGTTCATCATCAGCAAGGTCCTGAGCACCAGCTACGCTGCGGCCCCGGTGCAGCACATGTTCATGAAGTGCCTCCTCATGGTGAGTGGCAAGTACTCTGCCCTGCACATCAACTCCACCTTCCCACTCGCCTTCCTGGAGCCCCTGCTCAAGATCCTGCAGTCCAGTGACCCCGAGATCCGGCTCCTGGTCAACAGAGTGATCCACACGCTGCTCGACCGACATGAGAATCTACCCAAGCTTCTCAAACCGACCATCCATCCGGAGACCTTGGAGCTGATGATAGACAAGCCCTCCCACTCGGACACCATGTTCATCAAGAAGCACGGGGCAGAGCTGTACCAGAGCATCTGCCAGTCCCTGGAGCTGGACAACAACTGTGTGGAGAACTACGAGGCCGTGTACACGACCCTCTCCCTCATGTGTCTGGAGCTCGTGGCAGACGAGACCATCCTGGACTTCATCCGCGTCATCATGAGCATCCAGGACATCGCCCTCACCAGCACCACCCTCCCTGACTCCCACAAGTACAACCTGCATGCTCTGGTCGCCTCGCTCTTCACGCTCGTTCCTCTCGTGTCGCCCATCACGAACATTCGCGACTTTGTGCAGAAAACCATCGCGAGCCGCACGGAGCACAAGGCGTTCCATCTGCTCCCGGAGCTGCGGCTGCACTACGACGTGAAGAGCGCGCTGGTGCCCCTGCACGAGGCTGAGGATATCTACTTCAGCGAGGCGGCGCTCACCGAGTACCTGAGGAACACAGAGCTGGAGGCGGTGACCGCTGTGGGGCTCAATGGCTTCCAGCACAGACACAGCTGGGCTGAGAACACCAGCATCGCGAACACACTGGCCAGTAGTAACTCGGACTTGAACACAGAGGTGAGTGAACATGAGGGAAGTAATAATATTATTAAACATATTGGATCAAGTTTTATTAACATAGAATATATAAATACATAGAAATTGAGATTAACAAAACAAAAATTGATCAAGGGCGGTGCTAATGCCAACGGCATTCTCTTCCGTTATTCCTTGTTGAACAATTTGAACACATCATACTTGCCACCCACTTCTCACTTGCTAACAAACCTTCTCTTCTAGCTTAAAATGATTCAATTCGGGAGATAAGACTGCATTGCTGAAATCGCTCAAGGCTTTACCAAAAGGTACATATCAGGAGTGCCTTAAGGACTAAAGAAAGCGGTGGTACAAATGTATTCTATCAGGTCACATAAACTACATTAAAGAAGGTTTTCTACAATAATTTAACAGTTTTCAAGGAAATTAAAATTAAACTTATTTTTTAACAGAATGGTATAATTCTTTTGTAATTACATCATTATTCTTATGATGTTTAGAATGATGTTTTCCCTAAGTATTGCGCAATCTTTATTTTCATGTATGATATTTTTGTCACCGAGCAGTAGATGTCAGTGCTCCAGGTTACGAGTCGAGCGCCTTATCGCTGCAACTACTCTGAGGTCGGTCACAATCCTTAATATTATTTTTTTTTTAACATTTTATTTATTTATTAACAATATTGGATTTTTATATAGGTTCTTTTCCTAAGCTAATGATAAAAGCTTCTAAAAAAAAGAATTAATGAAT
The DNA here is from genome assembly GCA_024516035.1 of Bactericera cockerelli. NCBI lineage: Eukaryota > Metazoa > Arthropoda > Insecta > Hemiptera > Triozidae > Bactericera > Bactericera cockerelli. The sequence continues at coordinate 23,781,648 of CM044959.1, read as the reverse complement.
TCTTGTTCCTCCCAGGTGGACAGCACCCCCGCCACTCCAAACTTTACGGCAGATGCTCGCTACGAGGAGCTCAGGTTCGAATCCCTCAAGCGGATCCTAACCGACAGCCAAGCCAAGAAGTCTGCCCAGGACAAGCAGCGCGCCATTGCCGAGAAGTTCAAGCTGCTTAGCTTCGACGACATTGTTAAGAACCACACGCACACGGACGAGGATTCCCTCCAGTACAAACTCAACGAAATATTCGACAGAATTGACGCAACCAACACAACAAACCATGTCCGGGAATCGAACCCAGCGCGACCCAAGTACGAGACCTTGTTCCCTGAAATGTTCTATCACTGAGTGTGGAGATGTGTCTCCCGATACTTGCACACAGGTTGGTTCTATGTTTGTCTGAATGTTATTTTGAGAGAGAAAAAAAATGCCTGGAATGTTTATGTTGCATGTTGGTATAAATTATTTCTTAATTGTTCTATTGATGAGAGAAATCTAGAGTACGAGTTTAGAGCTAACTTCCGAGAAATTTCTAACATTAGAAATCGGAAGTATTGTGTTCGTTTTTCAATTTTCATATTTCTCGACGTTTCATAACCTCCTGAGCAACTTTGATTTTGTATCTGTCTGTTGACTGCATTCCTTGTAACGCGCAAATGACAGAAACTACTGAACGAATTTCAACCAAATTTTGTACACATATAGGAGACATTCTGTAGAT
>CM044959.1:23694932-23780833 GCA_024516035.1 Bactericera cockerelli | reverse complement strand
TGAAGTTACTATGTACAAATCGAACCAGCCCTCATGAATTCAAATGATCTTAACCATGCATTATAAAGTACCCACATATTCGTAAGCAGCTCAACATGAGAGAATCAATTAAAAAATACAAACAAGAAACTTCTATTAAATAATTCTAGATCATTAAAATTACAAATAATACAAAAAATGCTGTACTCTTGTCGTAGTAAGTAAGCGGAGATAAGAAAATTTTAATAAACGAAATGCAAATTTCAGGTACAAGGAGTAATAATAATTATTGTTCTTATTTATTTAAGCAATGTAAATGGAACAGTTATAAGTACTTGGTATGAGATAAATATTTTATAATGAACACTATCTAGCTAGCGGAAACCCCGCGCTTTCCTTACAGGGAAAATTATAATCATCCATTTCCCATTCTAAATATTATGTCGGATAATTCAAACTTTCTTGTCCGTGATTTTCTTTCTAAATCTCGGAAATCCTTCCTTGTTATTCATTCAGACAATTACAGGAATAAGCAACAATCCTGTAAAAGTTCTAAATATAGGTAAGGCGTTCTAGGAAAGTTGGGAAATTTCCTTTACGGTCTTCGTAAAATTTAAATTGTGCACCAACAGTGCTATGTATAAACACTAACTGTTTCTGAACTACTGATTTCTGAACTACGCAGTGTTTTTGAATTTTATTTCTAGAAGATTTCGCAGTTTTGTTTGAAGTTCATGAATGCCAGAATGCTAAGATGAAACTTTATTTTGAACTAAGTAAATGATAAATGATAAATGATAAATGCCCGCAGAACGGGTGTATATTAACGAGCCGAGCTTATTTACACAAATACACAAATAATATTAATAATAAAAGGATAAAAATAAACAAAGGTTACAAAAATACTAATGATAAATCACAAATACATCACAAGGGTACCTGAGAAATTTAAAAATACCCTGAGAAATTTAAAATTCATGGCAAATTTGAAAAGAAATACATTAAAGATAATAAAAACGACAGTATTAGATTACTTATTTATTTCAAATAAATGCATTTTCAAGTACTTACTTAGTTTGAAATGAAGACACTTAAATGAAGCACTTTGTTTCGATAAAATCCTAATGAGAATATCAATATCCGTGAGATATGTGCACTTGTTGAGAGAATATACAAGAATGGTGCCACTTCAGTCGACAATCTTGAGAAAATTTCTGACTCAGATTTCTGTTTGAGTGTCATCTATTCTAAATCCCACTTCGTAAAACTACACCTACGTAAAAAAAATTGCTTAGAATTTTGTATCTAAAAATTGGTGTACGTATCAGTGAACGTTCTGGGGTGCTGCCATTTTGATAGTTTAAGTTTTATTAATTTTCCCAACTGTAAAGTTTAAGATCTCATTCAATATAGGTTTTGAAATTATGTCCTAAAGGTTTTAGGACTTATTAGGTATTGGAATGGTTCCTAGTCGTTCGTTTAATGGTATTAGAAAGTGGGAACTTCTTAAGACTTTGTGGTCCATATTTCCAGTCTCTGTGTGCAATATTCCATATCTATTACAACTTCTAACATTTCTGTTATGACTGAATAATGTACATAATATACATGTTTGTAGTTTCATCGTGCAATCGAAAATTGACTTCATCGACTATATTAAATTTGTCATTCCTCGCACATCACGGAATTTCTGTTAAACATCCTGTATACGACACTATGTCCAAGACACTCTTCCAGAGTTTGCGCTCAAACATCTCAGTGCGGAAGAATTTCGCAGCGGCTAATAAACAAACGCATGAAAATTAATTAAGAAACCAGCGAAGTAAAAAAAGAACACTTCTCTGCCAAAAGATATTTTTGAAAAAAATAAAGCATACCGATTTTCCCTGCCAACTCTTGGCTTCGAACTCGCATGTCTCAATGTAGGTAACCAAGCAGCATCGCTGTAAAATGTTTTGGTCTAGTTTGTGGATCAATGCCAAAATATAATTAACATAGAAATACTGGTAGAGGAAATTTAATAATAGTGTCGTTATTAACATCATCCTTTCTTGTAAAATGTAATTTTTACATCAATTTTAATAAGCATGTTGGTTTCAAAGTGGACGCCACAACTTATACTATAGTAGTTGATAAAACAATATACAAAAAGTTAGAGAAACCTTATCTAATATCTAAACTTCTAAGCCAGGGGAAATATCTAAAACCATTTCCCTAAAAAAACAGCCATAGCCAGCCCGATTAGATTTTTATTTGTCATTGATTATCCCCCATCTCAACTGAAGTATAATATTGAGGAATTGAAAAATTATTTTAAATATTTAATTTCAAATAATCCATTAGATCACTTTAAAATTATTGTACTATGATAAGATAATTCACTAGATTTGTCGTAAATCCGTTTCTTCCTGTGAGATAAAAAGTTCCCTTTAGAGATTCTTCACCATTCAATAGAAATTCCAGCAGATTCTTTTATTTTTCCTCAAGTTTCCCCCTGAATAATCAAAACGTTTCATGTTTTAATTAAAAAGCATAATTGTCATTTTCATTAAACTTTTTTTTCTCTCTGTTAGCAAAAAAGCTACCCTTAAGTTTTTGAAAGCATTGGAAAAAGTTTAATCTAAGCAAAAAACTTAAGAATTAAGTACTTGGAGTATTTCTTGATATAAAGCTCAATGCTGATAAGTTTGTTTCCAACTTATAAAAAAGTCCCCTCTCGAAAATGTATCCCCAATATTTTATACTCCTACAAATAATGACTTTAGTAAAAAATAAATATTATTATTGAAAGTATATTAAACCAAGAAACTTCCTCTTCTGATTTATTTTACAAATTGAAAATCGAAGATTGTTTTAATAGATCTTTATTATTAGATCATATGGATTGTTTCTCAATTTGGTTATAATCACTCACTCTTTTATGTGTCTGTTTACATACTCAGTAGAAAATATATCTTAACCTGTCTTATATGTATAATTAAGGTGAAAGAAAAGGTAGTTAGGAACTGATTGAATGTTGCTCTAGATGTATACTTATGATGGTATATGTAATATGATGAGCATAAATTAATGGATATCATTAGTCATTGCTGCATGGCACAATGGATAATTACCTAGCCCCTTCTCACCCATGAAACATTAGTGTTAAAGCTTGTCATTCTGTACAGACATATCTATACAGGTATGTATAACTATACATACGTAACAAACATACTATTGTATGGGTATGTCGTACATACAAACATGTAGGAAAGTACTCATTTCGTATGTACTCCAGTTGCTAATGTCCCATGAATTATTAAATTAATTATTTAACTCGAGGGGAGAGGACAGCCCCCGACGTCCCCTGCATATATGGTGAGTCATAGATCACAGGATAGGGACGGCTGACGTTTTCAGTGGAGGGGGCTAGAGTAGACTTTGGTTTGCATTCATTTCACTCCCTTCCACTCTCACTCACTATGCAATGTACGAAAATGTAATTAGTAATATTAATTACGCGGACATTATTCACTATTAATACCTTCATTATACATAGTCATTATTATTATATTACTATCCCAACGCCCTCACTCTCACTCTAACGTCTCTTGTTTCTCCCTTCTCCTTTTCCTTCTCCCCTCCTCCCTCCCCCTCCTTCTCCTCCTCCTTCTTCTCCTTCCCTCCTCCCCCTCCCCCTCCTTCTCCTACTCCTTCTTCTCCTCCTCCTTCTTCTCCCCTTCTCCTTCTCCTTCTCCTTCTCCCCCTCCTCCTCTCTTTCATCTGTTTGCTTTCTGCCTATCTCCATGCATTTCCTTTGATATTCTATCCTTCCTCTTTCTTCCTCCTCCTACTCACCCTCCCTCTCTCTCTTCTCTCTCTCTCTCCAAATTGATTTCTGAAGACCGAATTCCTTCATTTTTCCTCGCATGGAAATTTTGTTCCTGTGTCCGTTGTGAAGTCCACCGTGTTATTTGTAAAATATTTTTCTTGTCTTTTTTTCTCCATACTTTTTAATTCAATATTGAAAACACTCGTTGGTAACTGCGCACTCCCCTCCGTATCTTGGCCGTACGAGCTGAGGTCTAGGTGGGACCAGAATTTCAAGACCAGTGCCATCAACCACTCGAGGAACAATGAAATACCTCAAGGTGCCCTGACAACAGGAGCTCCTGTCAGTAGTGAAATATGCATGTGATTTTTATTTTAATAATTTTGTAATAAATGGGAATACATCCCGTCAGTTCTTGTTTAAAAAAACTCAGAACACTACCCATGGCCTATGAATACTTCGGAAGATGGTGATGGTGCGCTGGAACCCTCTCCCAATAGGTTAACATGATAGCGTACATTTTATCACCTCTGGCTGCAATACAGCACATTACCGCATAATATGTGGACATAGTGTGAAACTAGAACGCTTTAAACAGCATGAACATAAACTCATAGGGCACCTAGATATTAAAAGCATATTTTATAAAATAACTAGACAGGACGGTGGGGCTTGAGAGTTTATTTTTTATGATACCAAATTAGTAGCAGACATAACTAGTGGTGGGAAAGTTCCAGCAATAATGGAAGCAAAAGTTGGAAGTTTCACGAGCACGTATGGTCGCCTACTGATAAGCTTTGTTCATTTCATAACATCACCATCATGTTTACTTTTCAGTTTTTCTCTTTAAAAAAAAATCTCGCATTCTCTGTTTGACTTTCCTCGCTCCCCTGTTTCCTCCCTGAGTGTCTCTTCCTTTCATTATCTCCCTGTAGTTTTGTTTTGCTTTGTTCAATAATTTCATCAGTTTATGTCGTTTACCTTTCAAAATGACGCTTTGGGAGCATCGACCGAACTTGTGGAGAATAGTTTGCTGTGTGATTTTCACACAAATTTATTTTGTCCGCTGATCCTACCTGATACGAGTATTACTTTGAAGTTATCTTTTTCAAATCGTACTTTTTCCAGATCACTTGAATTTTTCCCTCCATGTTGATTTATAATTTAGCATTTAGTATACATTTTTGTATGTGTGCTAGGTACAAGGTACATGATAATTATGTTAATAGATGTACAAATATATTTTCTGTCTCTTATTTTTCGACAGAATTTCGCCACCTTCAGTTATGCCCTCACTAACCCAACAATCTGAATACTTAGCACTTTATCATCCTGTATATACTCCCGTCTGGCTCTTTGACAAACTATCCTGCGGTCCATTCTGTACTCCCTTCATGGTGGAAATTTTACATCCTCTGTGCCGAGAGGATGTAAAATGGAAAAGATGTCGCGTCGGGAGAATTAGTTTTCACAAAGTTTGATGTTCAGTGGTCCTTAGCCTGAGTCTTTTTATATCTCCTATATGAGTTAGGTTATTGTTAATTGGTATGTTATTGGATAGACGAAAAAATACATACAAACTATATATTTACCGTTATATAAGCACTGTAGTTTTTGGGAGTTCTCCCGCGAAACCACCGTTTCGTTTGACTATTTTTGAATGTACAATAAAATAAACAAAAAATGCTTCAGTAAGGATAAAATCAGTCTATAGTTTTAGACTGGTCGTAATCTATGAGAGTAAGGGACTCTTTAGTCTCATGCTTGCAGGACAAACAGAGTATTGTATTGTAATACAACTTAATATCTTCATATATTGTCCTGGGTTTCACGCAGTCTGGTATCATGACACCAGGCTTCTTAGTTGGTACTAGCTTTGATCTGATAAGATAATGCAGTTCTTTTGAACCTTGTTCAATCCTGCAGTTAGATCTTCCTGTTTCTCTGGAATAAATATCTGGTCTCTAGAATAAAAAATAAAAAAGCATAGTGTCTCTATTTAATTTTGAAACCCCTGATGATTTGAAACGATATTATGCTTTTTCAAACAGAAATTCAAATACCTGTGATGCTATCATAATATGAAAATGTAAAACCAAATGTTACAAACGGAAAATCTTTCTGATTTATGTGGAATAATTCTCGACTCAGTAAGCTCAATGACAAATGACTCTGGAAGGTGGCGTGGATTTCTAATCCCTCTCTACATTTCAGCCATAGTTTTACTTCCGAGAAATCTCGTAATATTAGATGTCAGAAGTATTGTGTTCGTTTTTGTAAAAATAAAATAAATAAATAGACCAAATGAAAAAAAATCGGATTCATATCCGATTGAAGTCAAACGGTTACAAAATCGATTTTTAATAATTTGTTTTTCGATTTTAAGTATCAATTTTAGGTGGACTTTGCTCCGTTAAGGGGCATTTCTGACCCCTAGTTCTATAAAGTTGACCCATGCTTATTTGATCTAGGGAAATATTTACACCCATTTCAGGAACACCCTGTATAATTAAGAAAAACTAATGAAAATTATAAGCCGTAGAATCTAGATACTTTATAGCTCGGGAATTCCCCCCAGTAAAGATATTGGCGTTTGAGTTCTGTTCACGTGAAAAGTCTGAAAAGTGACGCTCTTCTTCGTCACTGAGAAAAACACTCTCCTGCTTGAGGAAAACTATGGATAACTTGTAAATAGAGTATTTTTAGACATTGTCAACCCACAAAAGCAAAACAATTGTTCCAGAGGAGAGCTACTTGTTACACAAAATCCGCAGAGTGACACAAGAGACAATGAATTGAAAAGTGTGTCCCTCCCCGACTTCTATGAAGAAAGGATCTATGGAGGAGGAAGAGGGAGTTAGAACAAGTGAAGAGAAATGGTGGAAAAAGAAAAATTGACAAATGAGTAGGAGGAGGAATTAGAGTGAGATGCTGGCGCGGAGGAGGGACAAGAATAACAAGAATAAATGGGCAAAGGAAAGAAGAAGAAGAAGAAGAAGGATAAGGAGACAAGAAGCGAGAGCAAAGAGATAGGGAGGAAGAGAGAAACGGGAGGGAAGTAGAGAAGCAATATAAAGGAGATATAAAGAATAAGAAAGAGGTAACTGAGTCCCTAGAAGGAGCAGGAGGAGGGGAAAGGATTGAAAGAAAGAATGGAGTTGTTGGTGCAAGGACAAACAAAAGGAACCCAGTAAAGAAAACTTTAGTCCTGCTTCCTCAGACCGTTTGTGAGATCCAATGATGTGAGCTTTGCATGTACTTGTCACCAGAGTCAAAGCACATTTCTCCCTCTTTCTTTTGACAACCTGTCCTATGGAACTTCAGTTTTGATTTTACGTTAAATATTGAATTCTGATATATTATGCCAATTTGTCTAAGAACTCTCTTTATTATGAAACGAAATTTCCCTAGTTATATTAGATTTTGTAAGGTTAAACTCAAAAACATCTCTACTTTACGAAATGGAAAATTTTCATCCTATAAAGATTCGACCTTGACTGAGAAATATATGTTTTCTTGCGTAATTGAAAACGCCAATAAGGAGGGTTTTTAACAGGAAAAAAGGTAATGCTATAAAAGATGCGCCACGCCCTACCAGCTTCGAAGGGCCTTGAAATTCTTCTACTGCTGCTAGAGAGGGAAATTCCCGACTCTACGCCACTGTCCAGGATGTGAAACAAGGAGAAATGTCCTGCTTGTCGGCGCAGCAGCGAGAGCATATTAGCAGCGGGTCTGAGGAGCTTGGGAGAGCAATTCAAAGGCTTGCTGATAGGTTTGCCTGCTTGATGGACCGGAAATCATAAAGTAGGCGGATAGGGAGAGAGAGGGAGGAAAAGGGAGGAATGGTGGGAGGGAAAAAAGAAAGGGGGAGAGATGATAGCAAAAAGAGGCAAAGAAGAGACAGAGAGGTAAAACAAATTGTCCGTTTTTTTGTGAGGTCTTGGAAATAAAAATTACTGGCAATTTTCATACATAATGATAATGACATAATGTACATGTAGATAGTACAGTTTCTATATTGTACAACATTATATGTATATCAACAGAAAAACAGAAAAGTGATAAGTTGTACTAGATGTATATTATGAATATCAGAATATCCCTGGACAGCTGTTTCGAGATTATTTGCTCTCATCAGAAGGTAATAGTTCTGATTATCCATGCCATCAACTTACCTCTCTTTTTTAATCAATATAATCAGAAAAGTGAGAAGTTGTACTATGTAGATATTACCATGAGTTTAAAGACCCCGATTATTAGTTATCACCAAAGCTACTTGGTGAGTTTCCGAAAATGATAGAAGCATTTCGGGTACTCACCGGTGATTTTCAGAACTCATTATTATTAACAAATTTTTATAGATGTATTTTACTAAAAGGTTTATAACCCATTTATAGAACTCATTGATACAAGCAATGTTGATATAGATGTTTTGATACAGGTACTGTCTGAGTCACTGGTTGGAGTTGGTGAGTACTGATAGCAATAGCCCAGTCGATAGGTAGTGTCAGATGGAATAAGGTTGCAAGTTTATGAAGCTTTGGGTTTTCTGGTTTATTTATGCTGGTTCAGTGAACCATTGAACCTTTCGAGGAACCGCCACCGATTTATTTGGATAAAAAGTGTTTCGTTCATATGTATATAATAATCTACAGCTATTTACAACATAATATAATATCAGGAACCTATCCCAAGAAATATTGTGGATACTGTGGACATTGGACATGTATGACGTACAAATATATTTCGTTCTGGAAATCTGGACCACCTAAAAGGAAATTAAAAACACTTGTAATGGCTCACAGACAGGTTGGAGTTTACATATTATTCTCTTTTTATTTCCTTTGACGTCGAAAAAGTTGCACAAAAGTAACCAAGTAGGTACACACCATATCTATGTAAAACTCATGTTAGGTACATACATATTTATATACATATACTAGCCGTTTGCCCGTGCTTTGCAACGGGACTAAATTTCAAATTTATTAAGGCATGGCCGTACTGCTGGACAGCAATGCCTTTTTGAACTTTTTATAATTTTTCTGGACAAAGCGATAATGGTTTTGGGGGGGTCAATTCTGAGTCATTTTTCGCTATCTCTTACCGTTTTGGCTAAACAACTCCGGACAAACAAACATAGGTAGGTAGGTAGGTAGGTAGGTAGGTAGGTAGGTAGGTAGTCCTTTTTTCTGTTTTATATATAGAGATTTATTCCATAAACAAAACTTAATTTTAATTTTCAATACTTCTTTTACTCTGTCTTGTCCCGAATGTCCCGCTCAAGCAGGGTCAACGTTCTTCAACCTTATGGTTGAGGTTGATTGTTTTGGGCACATTTTTTACGGCTGGATGCCCTTCCTTACGCCAACGATTTCATTTGATTTAAAGTCCTGGATTAGGACAGCGGTTTTACCCTCCATTCGCTGGGAATCGTACCAGCTACCCACATTGACCTCACTCAGCCTGGGTAGGGCTGGAAATGCCAGCCTCACATGTACGGAGGGAACAGAATTTTCTGTGTGAAAAGTCTGTTGCGACCGGGGATCGAACTCATAATCTCTGGACTACGGGCAGTAGTCACAACCGTTACGCCACGGAGGCTGGCGTATTTTCAATACTAAAACGAAGAACTATTCTGCTGAACTGTAACATAAACATATCACAATGGTTCGATTTGGCCTATTTATGTAACACCCTCACAATGGTATGATGTAACAGTGTAACACCCTCAAAAAATTAAAATAATAGTACCTGCTCATTGATGATGTTGAAGGCTTGATTCTGACTGTAAATCTTCATAAAGTTTTGATGTAATAACTCAAACAAATGCACATTTGCATTTATTATAAGTAATTGGAGTTCACTCAGAATAAAAACAAAAATGCTGTATCTGACTAAAAACTAGCAAAACGAAGTGCTTTGATTCGCAAGTTTTGAGTTTAATTAGCAAGCAGATGTTATTATTACATAATTCCTTAATGTATAACTACAGATCTACCTATATAAGTTGGAGAAAATGCACAATGCAGAACTTATTTGAAGGAATTAAAATAGAGAGGATGAGGGAGAGAGATAGAGTCGGGACTTAGGGAGGTAGATATAAGAATGAGAGAGAGAGATATTTGCAGTGTAGTAAAAACTGCATTTAAAAACTTGCAAACTTTTCTTTCCTTTGTGAAGACTGAAGTTCCTACGTATGCTGGAATTGTTGAACTTTTTACTGTCTGAATTAGCTGGCAGGCAGGGTAGGGTAGTTGCCCTCTACACACAGGACGGGTTAACGGGCTAGTGTAGATATTATAGGCTGCCAAGGCGATCCCTAGCCAAGAGTGACCTTTGTCTTAACTGCTTTGATAGTGTCTGACTATTGTGCATCACAACTATTATTAACCTACATCTACTAGTCAATCTACATAGATTCTAAAATGATTTCTTTCAAAAATCATTGCTGCCTAGACTTTGTTAATCCTACTAACATGTGAGACAGGGAGTCCCATCACACTAGCGTAATGGGACTCCCGTTCGAGCCGAAAGTCTAAATAAAGCACTACTATGCTATACTTGCTATACCCTGAATGATAGGTTAGTTTGCCAAGAACATCTTGTGGAAGAGACAGCAATGAGACTCCCTGTTACACTAAACTGTTAGGGTAATGGGACTACTGTTCGAGCCGAAAGTCTTTTAAATTTGGTAGATGTAGTCCAGAGAGGGATTGGGAGGAATGGATGCATTCCCTCTCTGGATCGCCAAGGACAGGGAATAAAGCACTACTATGCTATACCTATCATTCAGGGGGACATTTCCTCGTTAGTTCACCAAGAAAATCCTGTGGAAGGGGAAAGCCGGGCGAACCTCTTGCTAGTGACATAGACCAAGGCATCATCGACAGCATTGATGAGCTGTTTCATGATTTACTATCTTGCACCACAGTCTTGTTCTTAGAAAATTGGGGGTTATGTAGATAATTGCTAATTATTACCTTGTAGTTGCAGAACACTGCTTAAGTGTGGAGTAAATGAACTTAGCCCTGTAGTGGCAGACCACTTCTGAAGTGTGGAGTAAATGAACTTAGCCCTGTAGTGGCAGACCACTTCTGAAGTGTGGAGTAAATGAACTTAGCCTTGTAGTGGTAGACCACTGCTGAAGTGTGGAGTAAATGAACTTAGCCCTGTAGTGGCAGACCACTTCTGAAGTGTGGAGTAAATGAACTTAGCCCTGTAGTGGCAGACCACTTCTGAAGTGTGGAGTAAATGAACTTAGCCCTGTAGTGGCAGACCACTTCTGAAGTGTGGAGTAAATGAACTTAGCCTTGTAGTGACAGACCACAGCTGAAGTGTGGAGTAAATGAACTTAGCCTTGTAGTGGCAGACCACTGCTGAAGTGTGGAGTAAATGAACTTAGCCTTGTAGTGGCAGACCACTTCTGAAGTGTGGAGTAAATGAACTTAGCCTTGTAGTGGCAGACCACTGCTGAAGTGTGGAGTAAATGAACTTAGCCTTGTAGTGGCAGACCACTGCTGAAGTGTGGAGTAAATGAACTTAGCCTTGTAGTGGCAGACCACTTCTGAAGTGTGGAGTAAATGAACTTAGCCCTGTAGTGGCAGACCACTTCTGAAGTGTGGAGTAAATGAACTTAGCCTTGTAGTGGCAGACCACTTCTGAAGTGTGGAGTAAATGAACTTAGCCTTGTAGTGGCAGACCACTGCTGAAGTGTGGAGTAAATGAACTTAGCCTTGTAGTGGCAGACCACTGCTGAAGTGTGGAGTAAATGAACTTAGAAGTCCCACTCAGAGTTATGAATGAAGTATGCAATTCTAATCATTGTGACTTGAGTCCTTGAGTGCATCAGACTGCAGACATACATATCATTATGACTCATACGTGTGGGTGGGGCCTCCGATACTTGACTTCACTCTTAGCACCCATATATGTATTTTATTAACCTGTGATTATTGTATAATATAGGACACTTATTCGAAAATTCCAGACGAGTTGGATTAATAAAATTGTTGTGACATCACAATTGCGATAAAAAAATATGATGATAAAAAAATATGATAACTCACATACGTATAAAACAGGGTCATTAATTAAATATTTCAAGGACCATTTTAGGGGGGTCAACTTTATAAAAAGGTTTCTTTCTTTAATCACCCTGTATACCAGATGGAATGGAAGCATCACACTGATTGGAACTTGGGGAGACTTTGTATTATCAAGCTACTTTATAATCAAGCGCTCCTGTGTAAATCTCCTGGAGTCAGCTTAGAGTGACAAGTTGTGGAAAATGCAGAGGTGGTAATTTGAAGACCATTTACTTTGTTGAGCTGGCAAGATTTGCAAGCAAGATAATTGCAGTGACGGGAAGAGTGGGGGTGGGGGATGAGTGGGGGTGGGGGTGAGTGAGGCTGGTGAGAAAGAGGAGGGGTGTGGATGAGGCATGGCTGGAGATTAGAGAAGAATATACCTAGAAAGAGGAAGAGAAATTGAGCTAAGGGGTAGAGATAGAATGAGAAAGGGTCGGGAGGAGACAGAATAAGATAAAGAGAGACAGCGAGAGGGAACTTTGAAAGTAGTGAGAAATGCAAAATTATGACCTAACTATCTTTCATCTGAGAACAGTACAGTTGGTGGGTGGTAGAAAGTCTGTACACAGAAGTGTACTAGTTGATTTTCAAGTGTGTAATTATGCGAAGATATAGCTGATGCTGTGATAGCGTAAGTAGATAACTTCAAGCAGCTTACATACTATACTGCATTGATTACAGGTTTAAGCTGCATAGGGATGATGAAAGTACGTATACATATACATACATAACATTATGGCAGTACTGGGTATTAAGTCAATGTAAGTATGTACATAATATAGCGCTGTATCAAGACAATCAGCTTAGGACCAAAGATCCTTACTACGAGAACAGTTTCTAATGTACCTATAAGTTCAGTGGGTTGAAATGGAATATTTTCAAGCGCTAACCTTAAGTAGTTTATGTATTTTCTAACACATATTTGTTTCCCATAGACTCAGGCGAGTCTGGTAGGAGCTACCTAAAATGGTAGTAAGTTTTTTTTTAACTTGGAAAAGAAAACAATGGACAAGTTCAATAAAACCCAAGACAAAAAGTTTCTCAAGGCCTTCGTTTTGAAATTTAGGTACTTGGAAAGCTTGGCCTAACAAAGCGGCTATTTTATATTCGTCATTTCACAATTTGGATATGAATTTTTCTTTGTTTTATTTTTTTAAACAAAGAAATAGAGAGGGAGAAAAAATGGAGAGAAACAGAGAGAGAAAGAGGGAGAAACAATAGGATTGGGAGAGAAAGAAAATGGAAAAGGCATAAACAAAAGCTGTATTTTGACTGCGAGTGATAGGTTTTCTGATATTATTTTCATAGGGTACAGGGTGACTCTGAGGAAAGAAAGGAAATATAAACAATAGCTGTATTTTGAATGCGAGTCAAATTGATAAGCCTTCCTGTATGTCGCGTCAATCAATGATGCCACTATAAACGTGTGAATCCTCAGATTTATTGTATATCAATGAGGTTGGTGTTTGAATTCTTGTGTCATAAAAAAGAAGGTCCACGAAAGGCCAAGAATTACTGTGAAAAACATGCGTGTTTCACAGTACATACAATATAAACTCTAAAACCTATTTATTGACCTAATTTGAAACTCCTGGGAGGTTATTCGAGTTATTTGAAATAAAGTTGGATCATCCTGAATCACAGATTTCTATGTGCGATTATCCACTGTGGGAACTTGGACTTTTTCTTTATAAGCCATTAAACCCTAAGGAAAACTGCAAGCTAGCCTGGGTAGTAAGGGTTGGCTAGTCTGTTCTCTGTTTATAGTCCCCTAGCGAGACACTGGTCTTCTCCCTGTTTAACTTCCCCCAGCCAGGCTCTTCCTTGTGTAACACCCTGTATATATTATTTATGTATGGTTTTTATTCCCTTACTCCTTCTACTTTCCTCTTTGCATTCAATTTCTCCTCTCATTCTCTCCACTACCTCTCCTTTTCTTCCACTTCCACTTTCTTTTCTCTTGTTTCTTTTCAACTTTTTCATTTTTCTCTATTTATTTTTAATGAGAGTGAAAAGTTACTCGACGATGTTTCCATATATACCTATACTTAAGGTATTTGTATATACATTTATATGTAGTGTATTTTGACAAATAAGTTTTGTGCAAGGACGGGGGGAGCTGTTGAGGTTTATTTTGACGTTTTGTTTTTGAGAGTCCCCATTCGAACGCTTTTCAATCAGTCGAAGAAAGTTCTGTGCAATATTGTTCTTCGAATTCAAGTGTTCCTCTTCTTCTACCAGTGCCATTTGAAGCATGAAAGCAGCGCCAGACTTCAATTGTGCGAAATTGGGTACTTATTGTGGCAACTTTTACCCTTCTCTCTCTTGTACACTTTCTTTTCTAGCTAACCCGTGACACCAGGTAACTCTTGCGTCAATGGCGACTGGTAACATTTTGAGTGATTGAAACATGAGATTTGAGATGATAATTAGTAAAAACAGAAAAGTAAGGATTGTCTCAGCTCACTGGCACTTCCAAATCCAAAGCGTTCCTAATGCAATGACTGTCCATTGCAATACAGCGCGGAAATGCGGCTAGTGTGCTGGGCACACTTCCAGTTTGTACTACTATGGAAGATGTTTATTACTGTTAGTAAATGTTTGAAACTGCCAAATATCAACACATGTCAAAATGAATGAAAATATTTAATAGAAAAGTAAGGAGTTTTACTAGATGTACATGACTATCAGAACATACTTGGACAGCTGTTTCGAGCTTATTTGCTCTCATCAGCAGGTAATAGTTCTGGTTATCCAAATATCCATGCCATCAACTAACCTCTCTATAATATCTGCTACATTTTCAGAACAACCCATGATCACAAGTTATGATAAACAATATAGCAATTTTTCATGAAATAATAGGATGTAGGTATAACACGAAAATATTACTTGACAAAAAATCCATGCCTGTGTGGTTACAGCATAATTTCATTAATTTACATATTTTATAGTAATGTATGAAATGTTTTTATATGTTCAACCTGTTGAGCCTACTATACTCGTAAATATATTCTTTGGAAATAAAGTACCTATTTTATTTCCGAGAAATTTCTAATATTAGAAATCGGAAGTATGTTTATATGGCTGCGACAAAATACTTGAACTCATTGTAAGTTTTAAATATTGTAATTTAAAGAAACATTACTTTCCTTATCCTATAGAAAGGAAAGTAATGTTTCTTTGTTATCATTTCTTATACCTAATCGGTCCACGGTCGTTCCACATGATCAGGCTCTACCTACAAACAGATTTCACAAGAACTATTTCTCTGTTTACATCATGGAAGCCTGGTATCAAGTTGATTCTACGAAAAGAAAGAAAGGCCAAGAGCTTTCCATGAAACGGAAGTTTAATACCGTTTTCCAAAGACTATGCTAGTGGCGTATCATGTGAGTCTGGGCGGGAATCATTCTCTTGACTCACTAATCCCCCCAAAAACACCACTTCGTGGTTAAAAAATGAAGAACGCCCCACTCAATAGAATGATTATAATTAGCTAAAAATAAATGATATCAAATTGAGAACACCTTTACCTAATTTCATTCTATTTCTCTGCACTCCTCTCTGAATTTATTCCTCTTATGTTTATCTTTCTTTATCCTTTCTAGGGGTCATCCCAAACTTGATTTCTCTTTAAATTTACTTGTTGAACGGCAATAAAAAATGGCGGTCGGAGTATGATTTTTCTGAACTTATTTGATTTGAATCGAGAAAAATACACCACGACCGCCATTTTTTATTGCCGTTCAACAAGTAAATTTAAAGAGAAATCAAGTTTGGGATGACCCCTAGAAAGGATAAAGAAAGATAAACATAAGAGGAATAAATTCAGAGAGGAGTGCAGAGAAATAGAATGAAATTAGGTAAAGGTGTTCTCAATTTGATATCATTTATTTTTAGCTAATTATAATCATTCTATTGAGTGGGGCGTTCTTCATTTTTTAACCACGAAGTGGTGTTTTTGGGGGGATATCAGTTCTTTTTGTACGAAAATATAGGTTCATACACTACTGAAACTTTATAAATAACAAAAGTAAATAAGCTGGGAAAATGTGAATGTACCAAGTTGTCTTATATTCCAATTTTTTTAAAGATATAGTTCTAGCAGAAGGTATTTAATTTTTCTAAGGTCAATATATATTTGGATCCCCGATTCGGCCCCCTGAGTCCCCAAAGTGAGTGAATAATATATAAATTTGCAATCAGCCTATCAAGACCTTTTCATTCTATACTCCACATGATTAGGTTTATCTTAGGAGGGACACTAAAACACCTGAATTTACAAATGTCAAAGACATTAATTTGTTATCACCTTATCAAGGTGAGGTAATGAGTTCTCTCCCGTTGACCTATTTTTACCCGAATTCTCTCCGGCTTGTTGCAGGGGTCACCACGAGTATCTCTCCCGGAAATAAGACCATGCTTTTTACATTAGGTATTTAAGAAAATGAAAACCGTAAAATTATCATTTTTATATAAGAATCGGCTTTTATACGGAAATCTTTAAAATCTCTAACTAATGAAAGGCAATGCCTTAAGTGTATAGTAGAGTTAGGTAAGATACATAGAAGGCCATGCCTCAGGAATATATGTAGTAGGGTTAGGGATAATACATAGAAGGCAATGCCTCGAGTTTATAGTAGGGTTAGGTAAATACATAGAAGGCCATGCCTGAAGTCTTTATCAATGATGCCTATTAGGTGTTTTTATTATAAAATTTATGCAAGGCCTAAACTATGTAGGTATAAACTCAGGTAAAAATACAAGCGACGGGAGACAATTCGGTGTTGATAAAACCATGAGCGGGAGAGAGCTCGCGATACCTACCTGACCAAAATTTGGGTCGGGAGAGAACTCGTTGGTGACGTCCCTTATCAATACCTCACGAGGTATGAGTGTACCCCGGGCATAATGGACAGATAAAAAAAACTGGCTTCATGGGGATCGAACCCAAGTCATCGTACGTGCAAGCCTAGTATGCTACCCACTTGGCTAAGGTCACTACTTTGTCACAACTTTTAGTGACTACCATCGACATTATGAGAGCTAATTCATCATATTTTATCTCCATCCAACCATGATTGTCCAAAATCAATCTCGTAATGCCGCCACAGGTCATTGTCCAATTCTACAACTACTACAATTTTCCTCGTGAGGGTAGTCATCAACATGAAATATAAAGAGCGGAAAAACAGAACAAAGTTAAGCCCAAATTGAAAAAAATAAAGCTAAAACTTTCGTCCCCGCCAGGATTCGAACCCGTGCTAACTGGGTGGCAGGTCGGGCACGCTACCAATAGACAAAGTTGTCTTCTTAAGAATTGGACAGAAAATGAACTAACTAATACTTGGAAACATTAAAATTTTGCAGAGAGAGAGCGAGGTCATCTCGAAAAATACATACTGGCCAATATCTGACCACTAAGCTAAGGATTCGAAGGTACCTACACGCCAAAGAAAATGAAAAGGCCACCAGGTGCCACCCAGTGGACCGGTTGAAGGAATAAAATCAATAAATTTGGTATCTGCTCATGAAGATCTTTCATTTGATACCACTTAAGATTACTATTATCCTTCAATTCCCGATTTGGGCTCCCAAAACCCGAGGCCGCCCAAATGGGCCGCCCGCTTATAATTTAGAATTTTTTTTTGGTCCGGGCTCATCTCCATTATATCTTGATCACTTTAGACACCTCACTTACTCTTCAGTGCCAAGTTAAAGACACGAAGTCGGGTCTCAAAGGATCCGTATGAAAAAAAAAACAGAAAAAAAAAAAAATTATGAATCTTTTCATGTCTTTCACGATTGTTGGGGGGTCTCGAAAATAGGGTTCCCGTTGGCCTAGGAAGTCAAACAAAAAGTCAAATCAATTTATTTTTCAGCGTAGAGTCCATTTCCGCAATAAAAATTGCAATTTTTGAAATTCATGTTGCACTTTTCGCTGGCTGAAAGTACATGAAATGCATGGGAACTATGTTTTGCGTAACCTTACACTCTGCCGGGCTGTCTCTTTCTTTGTATAGGCGTTCTTCACACCTCGGCCGAGGTGTTTGATATTGCAGGTATCATGTCTTAACCCATTCCAGTACGATAGAACGTTATTGAGTCATAGTTCCCTAGTTCCCACCATGGCAGCTGAGGAGATATTAGAGTTAAACAAGAAACTTTGATTTATACTGTTAGCGTAATGGGACTTCTTGTCTCGAGCCGACAGTCTAAATAAAGCACTACTATACTGTACAAAACCTAGGTGGAATCCAACTATGTATATATTTCAGAAGTATTTAACGTCTGTTGAGTACATGGGTTCATCTCCTGGCTGCTTAAAGTATTTCAGTAGATATTTGTAGATTCAGTAGATTTTGAATAAATTTATCCATACGATATTTTTTTTTTTTAAACCATTACTGTTTCTCAGAACGCCTTAATTGCATACTCAATACTCCCTCCATTGCCCTCACGCCACTACAAGGGTATTCATTTTCTCATTAGAAACTGCTTTGTCAGGGCTCTGAAACTTATCTATAGAAAAGGAGGCATCGTTTTCTAGGTATAGTCTCATATTGGATTATTTAGTAGTATTATAGGCTTTCACTAGCAGTATCTTGAGTCTAAACAGCTTTGAGGAACTCTGGTCTTGAACTTTCTTACAACGAATGCGCATGTGAATTTCATCGCGTTTGAAATGTGGTATACGGTATACCTGTCTCTTCCTTAGCATGGTCGCTGCTCAGATCAAAGCAACGAATCATTTTTTCTCACGAGGTAAAAGTCCAAGTACATCCAAGTACAGAGCAGAAAAAATCCTGCCCCGCAGAGGATCGAACCCTGGTGACCATGCGAACAATGCCTAGCGCGCTAACTCATTCGGCCACGATGACTACTAAGTCAGTCAGTAGGTATAAATAGAAAAGTGAGAATTTGTGCTATATGTTTATGATTTATTAGGTAATATCTCCTAAGTCCTAAGTAATCAGTTGTTGTTAATTGTTTTCTTCAACTGGGTCACAAAAAAAAAAAAAAAAAAAAATGAAAAATGAAAATAATAACATTTTTTTTTAAAACCGATGATTGCTTTGAGATTTCTTCCTTAGAATTTATTGTATTTATTTTGTTTATACTTATTTCCAGGTGCTCTTGCATAGCCACTTGTTCATTTTAACTGAATAGTTAATGGATGGTAAAGTTGTGAAATGCAAAACAGTAAATCACGTGAGTGGAAAGCACTTGTCACTACTCAAACTTAAATACCTACTTGACTTTGCAATTCTCCATTGTGAAAACTTTGATATCGCAAAGTACTATTAATTCTATGCATATGCACGCAAAGTACCTTCCATACATATTTAATAATGTATGCTGTATCTCTTCTAATGTACCTATGTATATGTATGCAAATATGTATAATGTATATGCACACATTTCAAAAGCTTTTAGTCATGCATTCAAAAGTTATCCACTTACGTTCGCTCATGTATGGCTTGTTATACCCATCTCTACATATAATGTAGATATTATGTATACCAAGTTTGTATTAAATTTTCTACAGTTATACTAGCTACTAATAAGTAGTTATATAAATGATAAAGGTAGTTATATTTAGATAGGTATTACTAACTCGTATAGTAATACAAAGTACATATATGAATTAACAATAATCATATTATTAGGTATATACATAATACCTTGTATGTACTTTACAATCTCCATACATAATAGATACTATTATGTATGTAATTAAGTACAATAAGTTTTTCATTCGTTTAACTTCATTTTTCTAATGTTATATCTAGACGGGGGTTTTGCCCTCCCTCCATTTAATGGAAAATTACAAACTAGCTACCTACATTATAGAATATTTATTTTCGAGTAAATATTTTTTTTTTTTAATTTAAAAAAAAATTGTATTATTTTATAGTCTTAAAATGTCTCTTGGAGATGATTCTGAAATTTAAAAAAATAACATAATAATATTTATTGATGAACGGTGACCGATAAAATAATGAAAAAAATCATTCTGAAAAATCAGTCTCAGCGCCATAATTTTACACGTGAATTAAAATTTTGTTTTATGAACTTCCGAAATGATTGGTCAAAATTTCAAACAAGACGTAATAGAAAGCCGTGTAATGTTCACACTAGTTAACTATATCTATAAAACTTAAATCTATGCGTGTCTGACTGACTATGTCTGTTTACAATACCCCAGCCCAAATGGCAACAGATATTGAAATTTTTATGAGAGTTGACACCCCCAAACTACCTAGAATTTTTTTTAAATTAAAATATCGGGATTTTCTGATCCAAAATAACCGTAGCGAAGCACGGGTGAAACAGGTAGTTAATATATATGTGTGTGCGTCATTGAAATAAAAGAAGGTATAAATAAATAAATAAATATTATTTGTAAAGTAAATTATATTTCTTTTGAACAAATTCTCCTAATAGGTATCCTATGTAATATATATCAGTTTGCGTATCAGTATATCAGTTTGCGTCATTGAAATAAAAGAAGGTATAAATAAAAACTTGTAAAGTAAATTATATTTCTTTTGAACAAATTCTCCTATCCTACTTATGAAGTTGACAAAATTAAATTAAAACCGACTTCAATAGAAACAATTTTCAATCTTTCAGAGTATTTAAAAAGTTTCAGCAGTAGGATTATTGTGCACAAAAGTTGAACTCAAAAGCTTTACCTTTACCTGTTGGAAATACAAAAAATCTATTTCGAGATCATTTTCATAGCTCAAAATGGGACATGTTACCTTTGAAGCGACCTCAGTATCTTGATCGATAAGGCGGCGGACTTGTAACCTGAAGGTCGGTGGTTCAACTCTGGTCCCGGTTTCATTTCCATTCAAGATTTTAAACTTGACCTTGAAATAACCTTGAAGGACAACCTTAAGCGATCTGCAAAGGTCATCATTACATGTCCACTTTTGAGCTATGAAAATGATCTCGGAATAGATTTTTTGTATTTCTAACAGGGGCCGTAATCGCGCTGGTACGCCAAAAATGGGACACCCTGTATGTGTATACAGCAGTACAACACCTGCGCCATGATGCGCACACTTCTGAAACCTAATCACCCAAGTGAAAATTGAGCGAGAACGTGTGATATATTGTATTAATTTGAGCTCGCATATTTTAATCAATGGTGTACTGTAAAGATACTTTAAGATAAGAGTTGTTTTTGGGAAGAGTTAGAACGAGATTTACTAAAATAAAAATATTCAAGACATTTGTTGAAAAGAAGAAAAAATACAATACTTTCCTTATTATAGGATAAGAAAAGTAAAAACAGAAGGACGTGGAGGAATATTGCGTGATTCATCTCAAGGAAACCTCAATGATTTTCTTTTCATAGTTCCAAAGCTTGAAGCTCAGAGCATCAGGGACTACAATACGCATTCATTAGAGAACAAAGGGCTGAGTGTGGTATGCTGCTTTTCTTTCTGTTTTTAAAATGTCAGGGATTATATTCTGTTTTATGGGGAAGCGAGAAAAATCTTAGAGCATTATGAAATATGGCCTCAAATGAAACTGAAGCAAGACAATGGACTGATGCTACCCTTCCTTCTTGCTCAAGCCTCTTCTTGGCAAGATTGGTAAGCTACCGCGAAGTTGGAAATTACAGGTTGCCTGAAAATGTCAAGTGGACTTTTCTCTCAAAGAATGTTTTTGTATTTTAAACTCCTCAAGAGTTTAAAATGATCAATATGATTATTTGTTCAAAAAATAATTTAAATTATGAAGAAAAAAAACCATTGAATCTGGCTCATGGAACTTATTGAGATGAAGATGAATGTTTTCTCATTTTTTTTTTTTTTTTTTGTATTAAAAAAAAGACAACTGCTTCTTTAGACGCTTGTGCTGTGTGTTGTTACGAACGCACCAGAATATTCAGAAAGCCGGCCACACACGTAGGTACATGCTTGCATGAACAGACAAGCAAGAAAAACCTTATGCTCGTGCTATTTTTCCTCCACACACGTACAACGTACATGCATGCTTGAACAGACAAACAGGCAGCATGAACAAGCTTATGCTCGTGTTATTTTTCCGCCACATGCATGCATGTACGTATTTGGCGGGCTTAACATACAGAGGTAGGTAATCAATTGATGAATACATTTTTTCCGCTCTGGTGTTCGAACCCGAGACCTGGCGCATAGTAATCGAGGATCTCACTACTGAGCTTATCGTGCCTGGGAATATATTGATTGAATGTTTTGTATACCTCAAGCACCTCCTCCTCATACTCATCACGTGGTCTCATTAGCATTCATCCTTATGGAAAACGCCTACTTATAGTGTATATTATTGCCATTGTTTAGTACAGGAAAGTATCAGAAGAGGCTTTTGCTGCATCTAAACTTCATGGTATTATTTACAGGTACTCAATATTAGATATACCAACATCTTTTTTATATATTACTTCCGAGAAATTTTTATTTATTAAACGGGAATAACCCAATATACACAAAAAAATATTACTTCCGAGAAATATCACAAAGAAAACTAGTCAACCATGACTAGTTTTCTTTGTGATAAAAATTATCACAAAGAAAACTAGTCATGGTTGACGCATGATATTATGGGTATACACTATAACCACATTCATAGGATCACTAATAAGTCACATGCATTCACTGGAGGTGGGGAAATTTTCTTAACGGTATAATAACAAGATTATAGTGTCAACTGTACACGCGCATTTTCTATTTATGTTCTATGATGAGAGGCTCTGAAACGCCTCTAGTTCAGACTTGGTTTAATTTCGAGTAAATTTGAAGATTTCAGAAGTACATCTTTGGAAAGCATTCAACGTATTTAAGTCACTCAATGTCAAAATTTAGAGTAGCTACCATACGTGTACCTTTCGATAATAGTTGGCTGAAATGTAAAAAAAAACCTTTATATATTTAACATACATAAAACAGAGAAAATGTTTTAAAAGAGATCAGTAGTTTACCCATAAAAAAGATGGATCTAAGAAATTCACGTGTGGGCAGTCTTCTGATTGAAATTCTCCTCAGTAAAACCCATGCTTAGTTCTAAATCTTGGTAATCCTAGGCTGCATCTAAAAAACTAATAAAAGAAATATTTCTTTCCACCCCTCAACATTTTCCTCACTTCTCAGGCTATTCCAGATTACAATGGGCATAGAGGTAAACCCGTAGTGGTCAGAAGAGACTGAAAGGCTGAAAAAATGCATTTATTATATTCGAACCCCTCTAGAAAATAGTATTCATTTTCATAAATAACAAAACCCCCGCATATTAGATGTTTATGCTTACAATAAAAAATACCCAAAATAAAGTAGCAGTAGCCCTCAAACAACAAAGGCGGACGTTGAGATATATTTCACGTTTTTATTTCTTCTTCTTGAAAGGCTGAAATAAGCAGAGAGGTATTGCTGGAATTTTGTAATAAATATTGCAACCGAAGTTTTGTGGTAAACCCACCATCCTCTTTTAAATTGGGAAGAAAGATTTGTTTTGTAATATACGAGCTATCCAACTGTGCGAAGTCTGTAAGGAAACAAAGGCATGTGTGAATGACGGCAGTATTATAAATGTAATAAATCCATATCCACATTCATACAACTGGTATACGTACTCTCCACACTACAGTGTACACTTGTACAGAGTCCAGAGTATCGGGAGTAGAGATATTAGACCTCCTCGTGGTTCACCCTGTATACATCAAGTATAACCACATCCAAAAACTAAAGTCATCAACAGAAAATGGCCTATTTACATGACTCACCCTTGCACCGACTTAACAAACCCCCAAAATTGGAAGTTAAGTGCAAAGTAGTTACCCTTCGACATATACACCTCTATTAATTGTATATTTTCAAATCTGGAGAGCCAGATTTTATCATCAGGTGACAAAAATGTTCAAATATATGAAATTATACCGCTAGAATACATCGCTGTCAGCACTGTCGGAATTCCCTTGTCTCATAATGAATTCACAAACTTCTGGGTAAAGCGGAAATTCTGCCATTAAAATTAATTTATTCCGATAAACCCGGGCTAGCCCCTAGTTCCCTAGTATGAGGGATTAACACAAAATAATTCTACAACAGAAAGACGACACCCCTTTTCATTCCCTTCTTATCTCCCTCTCTGTCTCTCCTAATTTCTTCATTCTCACTTTCCCTATCTCTCTCTTTCCCTCTCTCCTTTCTCTCTCTCTCTCTCTCTCTTTCTCTCTCTCTCTTTCTCTCTCTCTCTTTCTCTCTCTCTCTCTTTCTCTCTCTCTCTCTCTCTCTCTCTCTCTCTCCCTCTCCCTCCCTCCCTTCTCTTTTCTCTCCCAGATGGCCGATCAGTTCAAAGTTAAAGTCATGCTGTTGAAACATTTTCCAAATTGGACTCTGGTGACCATTGGCTAAATTTCACCCGCCAAATAAAATTGAGGTCCATTGCCAGTGCCTCTAAACTTTTCACAAGTTTTACCTACATGTAACCATACTCGTAGGTATGATAGGCTAGTGGGTACTCAATATAGGAACAACCAATCAATGTTGTAGGTATAGTCCCGACTCCTATGGTACAAATTGAATCAATATTGAAACAGTACATATTGAATCAATTGATCGAGTGCTCCAGCTATTATTTTATAGTATGAGTATATGTGATACCCTAGTAGCTGTATCTACTCAAGTTTATGCTGAACTCGCCTGAAGGATTTAGCAGGGAGTCTTGTTCAATTTATTATCTCCTATGTACGAGTACTTATACCATAAATATAATTTATAAATAACTAGCGGGCTGTCGCTCGCTTTGCGGGCCGAGGCATGGCCCGCTAGAAGCAAAAAAAATCCTTTTTCGCCAATGGCAGGTGTTGTAGTGGGACTATAAGACAAAGCTACCTACCAAATTTCAGCTTCCTAGGACTTACCAGTTCGGAGAAACAGTGATGAATCAGTGAGTGAAACTCTCTTTTATAAGTATAGATGGGAAATAAAAATGGGAATTCCATCTGTTCCAGAACACAATTATATGGTTTTTCCCTGCTTAAGAAATATAATCAGTCTGCTGAACCGAATACCGACGGCCCGAATCCAAGTTAAATTTACCCTAACCATTTCAATACTGAGGTGGGTTGAATTGGTACCTGGTAATAATTTTTATGTTTAAAAAAATAAATATTATTTACCTTATTTTACAAAAATTAAAGGTATTTATTTTTAAACAGTAATGATTTAAAAATATTGACCCCGACGTGATTTGAACACGCAACCTTCTGATCTGGAGTCAGACGCGCTACCGTTGCGCCACGGAGTCAGTTGTCTGTATTGTGCAGAACTTGTGTACCTAATCATTGCACAAGGCAGTGAACAAGAGTGAAGACAGCACTTCCTGTATGAATGAACAAGGGGAACAGAATGAATGAGAATGAAGTGTGCCAAGGTTTCGTATAGCACATTGCTTCTTCTTTGTTAATGATCCACAGTCCACACGATCAAAATCAAAACTCAACATTAAGAGGTATTTTTAGTAGTTACTATTATAGATGTATTTATTCTTTATTTTGATCTCTTAAAGAAACATTGTCTTGGGTGCATTTCAACATTCTTTTCACCATTTTCCATTATTCTTCTTTAGCTTTCAGACTTCGTATCTCTTACGGAGATAACTTTATACCTACTCCTCAAGTTCTTATACTATGACGAATACATAAAATCACTTACGGCATAAATAATAATTATATATGTATACCTACTATGTTTATTCTACAGATAATCTACCTATACCTATACGCCCGGTGGAAAAATATTTTAATGGTGCTGCCACATAAACCGAACTAAAATGGGATTTATAGAGTCGCTCTTTCAGTATCTAAAATGGTTCAGTTTGTTTAACATGCCAATCATAATACGTATGCATTCATTATTCTAGAAATGTGTGATCATTTTCATTGTGTACGAGCTAGGACTCCAGAAAATCCTCTATTTTTATTTTTATCCGTAGGTAAGTACAATTGAATGGGTGTCTGGAATAACGGCCTATGTTATTTTCGTGAACTTTTCAGGAGAGCCGTTTAAAGTAGGAAGAATCAAAAAATCCAGAAATATGAGATTTTATTATTTATTTTTTAAACATAGGCCCTTCTTCCATAAAATGTAATGTCAAGGAAAACTCACCTAAGCTTTCATAGAAGCTAACGTGGTCCTTATTGTTCATGAATTTCAAAGAAAGTTATTATTACTTAATTAACACAGTCTGTTTTTTCAGCTATTCAAAATTAATAATGATTTAATCTACAAACACATAGTGATATTATTATATTTTTTCAATACAAGAAAGCTATTACTGTGAAATTAACAAAATATTACAACTTTATCCTATAGAAAAACTATAAAAATATCACTTCACTAAAACAGTAATATCACTGTAAAAGGAACAACAAAAGATCAGTTAAAAGAAAACAGCTAAATTAAAAGTTTAAAAAGAAAAAAACAAAACAATCACCATCACAATATTTTATTAAAACAATGGTGAACTTACTGTAAACAAAGAAAGAACATAGTAGCGGTATTAAGATCACGACAGTACGCGACGCTCGAGACAACTAATTAGTATAACATAGGCCCTTGGAAATCAGAAAAATCTGAGATTACCCACATTTCTTCTTTTACCTAAGCATGATTATTTTTTTCCCCTCCGCTCATACCAATCGAAGGAGAACACTACATAGGCCCTAAAACTGAAAAAAAAAAAACCAAACAACCGTAAGTACAAGGCTCGGGCAACCCTTGCCTTGCCCTCTCCAAGGCTTCATTCTCGATCCATGGAGAATTTCCTCCTGGTAAGGACTTAAAATAAGGAAATGTGCTCAGGACATGGGATAGCCCTCCTGCCAGGGATAATATCCCTCGTAGCCTGATGTAATGCGAATATGAGTCCCTGTAGACACATAGAGAAACACAGGAACCTTCGTGTTCTTATACAGGGTGGAGGGAGTGCCAAGAAACAACCACGTTCGTTTTGTATCCTTCATGTAGATTTTAATAATAATAATGCCTTATACTAATAATAATAAACAGGGAGTAGACCAGCGTTGGCTTGGTTCTGGGGGTCCTTGTGAATTATTAGCCTCCTTGTAAAGACAGTGGTAGAAGTGCTGAGTCATTCCTCCACTGTCTGGCTACCATCATTCACGATGACGCCACCCTATGATGATTGCCTTATACTCGTATTATAGATACTGCCCGATTAGGACTATTACGTCCCATTATTCCAGCAGTAAGCCCAAGACGTTTTATTATATGTGGTGAAAATCCCAAATGGGAGGATAACTTGTCATGTCCTGGCTGGGTTTTTTTGAAATTAAATAAGAAAATGAAACTCGGAATTATTTATACAAGATTTTTGTAATACCACAGTGGCGCATTAAAAAACTGCTAGGTTTATTTTGATACCTAGCAGTCATTTGCATTTCGTTAGGATCAATCACCTTGACAGCTAACTCATTCAGTATCCCACCAATGAACTTCTCTGTATGCTGTAGGTATTCACATACGTACAGTAACTTTGCAGGAGTAATATTTCGTTGGGGCATGAAATAGTAACGTACGAGAGAAAACATGGCCCACATTAAATTCATTCGGGACTTGGGGATGAAGTCCAAGGTTTTGGCAGGTATACTGGATATGATAGGGGGATTAACACCTACATAATATTGTGTCGTCCATACTGTCTATACCTACGTCTATAGGATTATACAGTCGTATCTGGCTATAAGAGAACTCAAGGAGACAAGGGATCGGAATTCTTTTTTTTTTTTGATATCTAGGTTTCTCTTATAAAGAGTTTGTTTTCCTTTAAACAAAGGTATTTTTAACCTGGAAAACTTTATCATATCTAGGTTTCTCTTATATCCAGTTATCTTATTTCCAGGTTCGATTATATAGTATTAGGATCTTTTTTACAATACAAAAACTTTTAATACTCTCCAATCATACCTAAGTAAAAAATTTTAGAATCTTTAATTAAATGCAAGTCCTCTCAGAGCTCTGCTATCATTAAATAATTAATTTGGTGAAAAAGAGTATCTGAGTAATTTAGGTATTCTGCATGTGAATTAAAAAAGGACATAAATGTGCCTATTAAGTTCAAGTTACAATTAAACTTTTTTAGTTATTAAGAACTATTGTTGGTTGTGAAAATAAAGAAATTACATTTAAGTATATCGCGAGAAGTATTTACAATATTGCCTGCTTATGCTTAATATTTTTCTTAATTTTAACAGAAAATCTTCCAGAAAAACTAGCGTTCATTTTAAAAACCCTCCATAAAGGTAGATGAAATATTTGTATATATATATTATCTATGTATATGAGCAATATGATCCACCGTATATCTCTATGTACTTATTATTATGAGTGAAATATGGTCCTCGCATTAGCTCTAGACACATACTGTGTCGTAAACTTTCAAACTTTCAATTTTTCTCAGTTTCTAGCTTTTTACGTTAGGAACTTTTTTCATACCTCGATGCTATAAATATTTTCTCCTATTCTGATGTCTTACCCTTGTTTAAAATACATTATAGATACCTATTATTATTAATTATTACCTACGGTATACCTGCACGGGTGATCTCAGATGAAGGGATTGTCGTAGCTGTCTTAACATGAATCTCAGAAGTTGGGAATAAAGTCTTAGTTCATTTCCTCAAACAGGTTTCTGTTGAAATATCTGTTTAAGAGAAATCTTTGTTTAAATTTTCAAGTTTTCTGTTGCATGAAAAGTATTTCAGACAGCGTTGATGGCATTTATTATACCCATATTCTTCTTCTATCACTGGAAATAAACAAAGGCAACGTATAGCGAGGGTTGTAGATACTTGGATTGGTGACCATGACCATTTAACTTCGAAAGTTCTAACCCTCGTGATTCCAAGCCCCACTCAAGCTGGGTGAAGTTGTGATATGACCATAAAAGCAACGTTAAACGAAAAAACTAACATACATGTTTTCAAGTATTTTTGAAGTTTTCATCACCATTCACTTTTGATAATAATTGCGTTTTTTGCGTAAGATAGGTAGGTATCTCATGATTCCCGTTTATTATAATAAGTTTAAGTTAATGGCAAGTTAACAAGTCACCGATTTGGTCCATGTTGCCTTTTTATTTTATTTTTTATAGACATTGTGATGAATAGAAATACAAAATTCATTGGTTTACATTTCTCTTTTTCTCTGTTACAGGTAATTCTAAACATTGAGATACCCCTTCACATGGTTAATAAAATTAGCCACATTTTTAACCTGAGCTGTTTGAAATTTGTCTCAAAATAAATCATGTAAGTACTCACCTGTAAAATTATGATTAATACATTCATTCACTAAAATAAGAATCTCTATAGTTGGGTTATGAGCTCATGACACAAGGACTAGGTGAGAAGAGCAAACTCAGATAGGAAATGTTGGGAACCACTTTAGCCAAGGAGGCTTGACACCACTGAGGTGCCATTTTGGAGAACAGCTGCTTTAAGTGAAATGGAAACATCCTGAAAGTCGGAATTTCAGTATAAATGACAGATTGACACTCCAACTGCCAGAATAATATCACTTAGTACAACTTCTCACTTTTCTGTTTTGAATTATTAAAATAAAGTTTTGTTGAAGACATGAAGACGTAAATACGCATCTACTGCTTGCTGAGGAAAGACTGTTTCATAATTTGGACCTAAACAATCTCTTGATTTGATTTAAGAAAATATATTTCGTACTTGATGAAGTCCCCTTTGATTGTTGATATTTATATTAAAGCTGAAATAGTACCACTGCTCTTTACTTCATCTCCGCCAGTACCACTGCTCTTTATTTCATCTCCGCCAGTATCACTGCTCTTTATTTCATGTCCGCCAGTACCACTGCTCTTTACTTCATCTCCGCCAGTACCACTGCTATTTTTTTTACCTCCGCCAGTACCACTGTTCTTTATTTCATCTACACCAATATCACTGCTCTTTATTTCATCTCTGCCAGTACCACTGCTCTTTACTTCATCTCCGCCAGTACCACTGTTCTTTATTTCATCTCCGCCAGTACCACTGCTCTTTATTTCATCTCCGCCAGTACCACTGCTCTTTATTTCATGTCCGCCAGTACCACTGCTCTTTACTTCATCTCCGCCAGTACCACTGCTCTTTACTTCATCTCCGCCAGTACCACTGCTCTTTATTTCATCTCCGCCAGTACCACTGTTCTTTATTTCATCTCCTTCAGTACCACTGCTCTCATCGTTCATCACTGCTCCAATATAAACTCACTCGTCTGTGATGCTCGACTTTTCATGTCCGTTTTTCCGCATGACTTTGAAACTTTTCCGGACAGTCTGATCACAAAGTTTTTGTACACAGTTGTTCCTCTATTAACTGAATGTCTCCTACCTTGAGCCCAAGCCCCCAGCATGTCTCCTACCTTGAGCCCAAGCCCCCAGCATGTCTCCTACCTTGAGCACAAGCCCCCAGCATGTCTCCTACCTTGAGCACAAGCCCCCAGCATGTCTCCTACCTAGAGCCCAAGCCCCCAGCATGTCTCCTACCTTGAGCCCAAGCCCCCAGCATGTCTCCTACATTGAGCCCAAGCCCCCAGCATGTCTCCTACCTTGAGCCCAAGCCCCCGGCATGTCTCCTACCTAGAGCCCAAGCCCCCAGCATGTCTCCTACCTTGAGCCCAAGCCCCCAGCATGTCTCCTACCTTGAGCCCAAGCCCCCAGCATGTCTCCTACCTTGAGCCCAAGCCCCCAGCATGTCTCCTACCTTGAGCCCAAGCCCCCAGCATGTCTCCTACCTTGAGCACCACCCTGTGAAGGCGCAGTTTCTCTTCTGCCTTTCCAGCTCTTAATGGGATCATAATTAAATTTTCAATTTTCTTTGTTTGTTTGTAGCTTTACAATTCTCTCTTTTTCTCCCTTCGCCTACTTGTAACTCGAGAGCGTATCTTTCTCCTGCTATTCTCTCTCTCCCTCCCTTCCATTCACTCAATGTACTTACTTTACTTCTCTTTCATTCCAAGTGGAAAACTTTTCCTCCCCTTTCTCTCCCTCTCCCTCAAAGCACTTCTCAAACATATTACACAGATGAAGCCAGCTCTCCCTCTCCCACTCGATCTCAATTTTCTTGTCTATTTTCATTTCTCCTTTTTACCTTATTCTTCATCTTCATTTCTGATAAGTGATGTTTGTTTGTTTCTATTTGCAGTAGAGTTAAGCAATGCGAGAGAGAGATAGCGATAGGGAGAGACAGAGAGAGAAAGAGGGAGAGAAAAGATAGTGGGGAGAAAGAAGAAATGTAATAAGCGGTGGGTAAAAATAAAGGAGGCAAGAACATTAAGTGAAATTAAAATGCCATTTTCTAAATTACTCCTTGGTTTGGCGTAGAAAAACAATTAGAATTGTTTTTCACTGAAATGGAGGAAAGTTCCGAAGTTTACTTTCGTCCATTGGATGGCTTTTCTTTTTCCGTTGTTTAACTTTCTGCTGTTCCAGTTTTCTGTGAGATTTCCAGTCAGGAGAGAACGGACAAGAGAGAAAGGAGAAAAGCGGCCTAGTTTTACAAGAGTATTAATTTGATCGCTGCGGAATTGGAACTACCAATGCAAATAGTAATGTCCAGTAAAGTCAGGACAAGACTAAGACCATGTTTAAATCACTGTAGCCGTCGCGTCGGCCCAGCAAAGGCTGAGTTTAATTTTTAAAGTTGGTTTGTTAGATTCCATCAAAGAGAAGTTAAGAGACTTGATTGTGATGATAAATTTAACATTCATTCAAGAGGTAACTCCCCGCCGAAAGAGCACTCAGATCTCGGATGAAAGGAGAAAACACCCCGGAACTATCACGGACATGCCTACGGGTATTATGGGTACTATTTCTGCTTCGAACCTACTGTTAGCTGTATTCAATACCCTACTGAATCTTCATCAGTGTTTAAAGGCTAGGTTGAGTACTATTTCTGCTTCGAGCCTACTCTTAACTGTATGCAATATCCTACTGGATCTTCAATTCTTCATCAATGTCTTAAAGGCTAGGCCTTGTCCTTGTAATAACTCATTTCTGTCCTGAAAATCTTACTTGAGAAAAATGGGACAGTAATAATTAAGAGAGAGAAAGAAAGTAAATTTTATTCACAAACAACTGACATCACTATCGATGCTTGCATTACACACAGTACTCTTGTTACTTGTGTTTTGAAGTAGGTAATGCAGTAGGGAATGAATATTTTCAGGATGGTTTGTATGCTTTTCCAACTTTTTATAACAGAAATCAGAATAATTAAATTTTAATCATTTTCACCCAGCGCTGACCGGTCCCTGGTATCGAACTACTATTAGTACTATTGGTTCCACTTTGGGCTCCCCCTGTGAGAGTGTGCAGTATATCAGCCTCATGTTTGTCACCAGCGAATCCATTGGAGAGACGCAAC
Organism: Bactericera cockerelli; assembly: GCA_024516035.1. Classification (NCBI taxonomy): domain Eukaryota; kingdom Metazoa; phylum Arthropoda; class Insecta; order Hemiptera; family Triozidae; genus Bactericera; species Bactericera cockerelli. The sequence goes on along the minus strand of CM044959.1, from coordinate 23,748,501 downwards.
TCAATTTCTAACCGTGACGCAATCCAATCCACCGAACACTCAACCCAGGGGCTCATCTAGATGTAGGATTCCTAGTTTCGGCTGTCAGCACAAAAGAACAATGTACCTTCCGTTAAATGGACAGGAGACTTGATACTAAGGTCGGGTTCTACGAAAAACACCTAACCTAAAAAACACGAAAAACGTTAGTTCCAAAGGATTCGTCAAGATAGCGCCAGTAGAGTTTAGAGGAAAACTCTACTGGCGCTATCTTGACGAATCCTTTGGAACTAACGTTTTTCAGGTGTTTTTCGTAGAACCCGACCTAAATTGGTTTAGCAGCTTTAAGGCGGCAGTTGGGCTGGTTTTTCAAGACCTGGGAACTTGAAACGATGTCAACAGATTCATGGAAATCGGATGGACATGTATGTATATTGTATTTTATGCACAAGCCTGTCACAGGTGTCAGGGCACAGCTTGTTGACATTCATGCATGTCATACCCAGTCATGATATGCATGCATGCACAGACAACGAGCAGCATGAACGAGCTTATGCTCGTGATCTTCTTCTGCCCTGTTGTTGTTGTTGTAGCCAGCTTGGCTACAGCTGGAGGGGTGAGTGATGGTCTACAGCTAACTTTATTTCAAAGTTGGCTGATTTCAAAGTTGGCTCGTCCTGAACCACATATTTCTATGTGCGATCAACCACCATGAGGACTTGGACTTTTCTTTATAAGCCGTTAAACCCTTAGGAAACTGTAAGCTAGCCTGGCTTGTAAGGATTGGCTAGTCTGTTCTCTGTTTATAGTCCTCCAGCGGGACACTGGTCTTCTCCCTGTTGAACGTCACCCAGCCAGACTATTCTGCCCTATACGCTCATGCGTGCATATAATGTACAATTGTACATGTACATATTATGTGGCCGGCTTAACTCAAATACTCAATGGATACTTCGACCCTCTGATGTCTTCTCCACTGATTTAGGAGGGAAATGAAAATATTTGCTTAAATATGGTGTAGTTTTCTGGGAGTTTTGCGTACCTTTTCTCTTTTTCTTGGCATTTCTACTTCCCATTTCTTTCTCTCTCCCTCTCTCTCTCTCTCTCCCACCCTTTTTCCCTTTCTTAAAGTATGTTTTTAATTAATTTTAATAATTTCCTTTCAATTTTTAATACCTATTTTTTCTTGTAGTTTTTTTAAAGCTATGAATTTTTTTTCGAATTCTTATTTATTGCTTTGTTTTTTTTTTTGCCAGCCAATTTAACCCAGATGGGGCTGACGTCCTTCCAGAAGGACGCTTGAAAGGTACTACGTTGTGGATTTTTCTAATTAATTCAACTTGTTGGGGATGGTTGGCGACACCTCAAACTCTTTGTTTAGAGTCCGAGTGATAAGTTGACACCACTTTTATTTTGATATATTCTTGCGTGTGACTCTGATAAGAAAGTTTGGATAGCTGTAAATTTCAATGGATGAACGAGACCGACTCCGAGTGGGTGTTTAAGTAAATTCATTGTATTTTTTGAATTTTTTATCAACTTTTTTTTCATTTTCAATATAAAACAATGTAAGTTATAATATAGATAGGTTTGATTTAGCACATAACTATTATTATCGGGCACAGGTGGCCTGAAACTTGCGTGTCCTTCCAGAAGGACGTCAGCAAAATGTGGAATTGTTTGTATAGAGAAAAAAAAAATATATAACACTGAGTAGTACTGATTATTTGAGTATTGTACCTATTTTTTTGGTGTCTTTCATAACTTTTTGATATTTCAGAACTTAGTTTGTGAGTTTTAATTACACCCTGTGATTTTTTTCATTTACATTTTACTGTTGGTATGCACAGTACCAACGCATTTGTGTTTTCTTTTGGAACGTTGGTTCCTCTCTGCTACTTTTCCTGGAGGCAAATGATGACGCCATTGCAGGGGGAGGTTTGAACGTACCAGTGCTCCATCCCACCAATGCCACAGCTGACCTGACAGACGAGGATTCAGGGGAAGAAGATGACGTTAGAATAGACAATATGTCATCCAACCAGTTGAGGGCTGTTGCTTTAGTACCCAGACGTATCATGAAGTCAATTCTTGAATCGAACAAGAAGGTGTCTCGTTCCAGAGGCCGACCAAGTCAGGAGGCAAGGGTGGATTCAAGGTATAAGCGTCTGGATCACTTGGTCAAAGAACTTGAAGCTTCTAGCAAACGAAAGCAGTAGCGTTGCCGTTTGTGTGTGGTACCAAGACCACTACTCTGTGCGGGAAGTGTAACCTCTCCAAGTAAAATGTTTCATTATATTCCATACAAGAACATAAGTGTTCCATGTTCAATGTTCATGTTTCCGTTTCTTTTTATGGTTCAAAATCATTAAAATATTTCTTTTCTTTTTTACATTTTCAATAAAAAGACATTTTATTTTTATTGTTTGTCCTTTTTCAAATTGGTTACTTAAAATAAAATACAATTTCCACTGATTTGATGCAAAAAAAATCAACTTCCTTCTTAATTTACTTTTCTATCAAAGAAGTACCTATTTTGCTGACGTCCTTCTGGAAGGACGGCCCTTTTTGGCGGAACCGGACCGCCAAAAAATTCAAAATGAACTTTTTTGGTGTCCTTTAGACTCCAGGACTCAATATCACTCCAAAAAAACAAAAAACAAAAAAAAAATTTCACCGCGTTATCTGGGTTAAGATTTATTCCAAGTTATTTCAGGAATTCATTGAGCTGGTGAGATTTTTCCAATTAATAACAGAGGAAAAGAGGTAGTATTACAGAGGAAAAACTTTGTCCTGTGGTTTTTTTCATAACAATCCCTCGGAGATTTTTATTCCTTAATATTTATTACATTAAATCAGAGTTATTGTCTTTTACTTCCGAGCATATCTAATATACAGGGTGGTGGTGGTTTTTTTTTTTTTTTTTTTTTTTTTAATAAAAAAATCTTTTGCTCCGATTCAAAATTTGAACAATATACAAGAGATCTTTACGTCACAAAGGAAATGGCTGATTTTATGCCTTTGTAATTGAATAACTCAAAAAGATATATAAAAACGGTAGGTTGTTTGCTTTTACATAATTATACCCATTCACTGTACCTGTATATAAAAATTGTAAATAAAGTTTCATCAAAATTGTTGAATTGTTGAATAGGTTTATTAGCCAGGTAAGCTACAGCTAGGTAACAAACACTTAGGAGAATGAGCATAAAGATTTGGCGGGGAATTTTTATACCGCGAAGAGGTTTTTAGTAAGAATTTTAAGACTGTCCAGTGAGGCAGTGACCATAGACAAAACCCTGCACAAGTTTCTATTAGTGAATAACGTGGAGATAAGTACAGCACCTTGAAGCTTTAACAGTTTTTATTATATTAGCTTTATAAGAGAGGCGAATGGAAGTGGTGTTATTAAATTACATTTGTCTTGCCATCCAAAACGAACAGATCGCTATAGACTGCTATCTCCTGTTTTATAATTTTCTCTTTCCGAAGTTTATTTATTTTCCTTCTCATATTTACTCTACATTAACAGTAGAAAGGTCTATAACGAGAAAAGTACAGAGGTAAAAATAATTCTAGATAGGAAAGAAAGGTAGAGTGATGGATAAGGGAAGATAGAGAGTAGGAGAGAAAGCAAGGTGTCTCTTTCTCTTGTCTGATGTTTGCATTTCCACTTAAAAAGATCTCCGTCTTTCTCATGTAGAGATATTTCCTCTCGACTGTGTCTGATTCTCTCTTTCCCTCATTTAAAATTTTACTTTGTGTTATATTCAGTGTAGTGATTGCTCTATTCCTTTGTGATGTATACCTGTTGTCCTGTTCCCATACTTCCCAAAAAAAATCCGCTCACTTGCAAGATACAAGGAATGAATATAACAGACAAACACAAAACAATAGTTGCTCAGGAGGTTGCTACATGTCCACATATTATATGTTTTGTTTTTTTTTAATTCGGATTAAAAAACATGCAAAACGGCGTATGTTTATAGATATAGTCGGAAGAAGTAGTAGTGGAATGTATTTGAAAATTAATTTATTTAGACATTATTGACTAAATTAACTATTTTTATATTACTTAGTGTAAACCGATATGATACTTTCAAATTGAGTAAGTAGGAACTGTAACTTATTCACGAATTCTAAAATAAGAAAAATAACAGTAATAGGCTATTCAACGAGTGAATGCTACATCAATTTTGGGTACTCTGCCCACTGGAAGATCATTGGAATTTTTTTTTTTTAAATAAACCATGACCTAGAATTGATTACATATTAATCATACGTTGTATTTGATGGCCATAATTATGTATGAAAACTGTAATTGGAATGAAATATTTCTAGATATGTTAGACCGGCGCAATTCTGGAGCAGATTGGGCTCTGAGACAGGGTGCTAAGTAGACTAAGGTTTTAGGCCTTATATTACCATGAACACTTTTTAAACCAGATACTTTTCTCTTATCATTATAGTCTGGAAGCAAAAAAATGTCGCATTTATTTTCATTCCCTCTAACAGTGATACCTCATTCCTGTAATGTTCCTATCCCGTCTTCCTCCACTTTCCATTCCTCTACTTTTCCCTGCCGTCGCATTTCTGTCCCGTAACTTTACACTTCTGTCAAGATACTAGAGTAGAAGAAAAAGTGCTTCTTTAACTTCACTTAAGTCTACTTTCTTCCATGTGCTCTAGTTTTCTTCCTCTTTGACTTCGTCTGTCTCCTTTCACGTTCCCAACAGATAGAAGATCTGGGCACCGGTGTTGGGTTGACCCTTGCTTTCTTGTCTCGTATGATGTCATTTCTTCTTTTCAATGTGTGCTGTTTCCACTTAGATAAACAGCTACTGTGTTTCTTGTTTTTTCAACCATCGTATGGTTTTTATAAAAAGTGAAATTTATAATTAAATCGGACGGCCCAAGCTAAATTCTCCGAAATGACAAATGGTGCTAAGTGATCAACTTCACAGCAGTCCCCTAATGAAGTTATCTGTACTCTTCAGCTGGTTACTTACACTCCTCGAGTAATTCAACGTTTGACTGCACATACATATACGTCCAACATTATAAAGCTTCCTAAGTACATAGTTATTCTGTGAAAGAGGATAACCCAATTTACCCTTAAGGTGATAAGCATAATTTCACTCTTCCCGTCAACGTATTACTACAGGAGGAGTTCTTGAATTCTTATTCGTCCATCTGAGTTTATACCAATGGCAACATTCAATATACTTTCACCCTCTTGTCCACTGCAAAGGCAACTGTCCCTTTGTAAAATTCGGTGTCAGCATACTGTGATGGTGTGTATTGTTACTTAAATACATCTGAAAAAGCTTTTGAAGAATCAGTAGCACAAGGATGAAGAGTAGGAATGACGAGTGCCGAAAAAGATACGTGAAATATAAAGTGCTTAGCAGTATGACAGAAATGCAAAGAAATTTAAGCCGACTGGAGCGTGTGAGAACACCTTTTATAAGCTTAAGTGTAAACATTTTTTCTTCTCTTATAAAATCTGCTTTACTTCTCGCCTCATTCTTCCTCTCTCTGTTTTCCATTCTTCCCTCTCTGCTTTTCTTTCTCTATTAATCTGTCCATTCTATTTCCCTCTCTCGTCAAATATGTTTCAAAGCTCAGTGAGTCGAAAACAAAAACTAAGGCTAGAATATTTGTGCGTGTTAGCAATTTTTCTGCATGAGTTCAGGTGTTCCCTAGTAGATGTATCTCCAGAACTCGGGATGTATCGGCTTTTCCGTTCTCTGATGTTCAGACCGTAATTACACCTTTCCCTCTAATACATATTCGGTCGATTTTCTAAGCATGTCCCATGTGCTATCGGATTTAATTTTCGTATTTTTGGTCTCTGTTTCCAAAATGTTTAACCATTGAATGTTCATTTCTTTATTGGTATTTTACGAGTAATGACGAGAAATTGTTTGAATTTTTGATGTTTTGTCTCTTTAATCTCAACACAGATGGCAAGCAGAGCATTTTTACTTTCCTTATCCTATAATAAGGAAAGTATTGTATTCGTCGAAAATTTGACCTACCCAGCTTTTCACATTTCTGGACGAATCATAGCCTCAGGATACGAAAAAAGTTGTTTTCAGCCATTGGTCCGTGCGTCTGTCTGTGTGTGTGTCTGTGAACAGGATATCTCAAGAACGGTAAGAGCTAGAGACTTGAAATTTGGTATGCAAATCAATTTTATACACCAGACGAACCACGAAACTTTTGGTTGAATTCGGCCGCAAAATGCGGCCGCAGGGCCGCAAATATTGGCCGCAAGCGCCGCTTCAATGAATTGGTTAAAGATACAAAAAAAGTTACAGAACAACATTTTCTTAAATTAAAAAAATCTGGTGTAAACATCACACGACTTTCCTTATCATATTAGGAATGGGAACAGGACCAAAAGCCACTGGTGACTCAAAGGTAACTGTCAGCTAAAAATCAAAGCCAAATTCGTGATCAGCACCTCAAAATCATTGGATTTGATATGTCACAATCCCCATCTAGGATGAATAATAAAAAAGTTAGTCTGAGCGGGTCCCCCCCAAAATACCGGTAAATTGGGGCCGAGGTCCAAAAAGTTCAAGATATCAAAAAAATGATAAGAAGAGACCCCTATTATTTTTTTAATCTAAGAAAATGTTGTTCTGTAACTTTTTTTGTATCATTAACCAATTCATAGAAGCGGCGCTTGTGGCCAATATTTGCGGCCCTGCGTCCGCATTTTGCGGCCGATTTCAACCAAAAGTTTCGTGGTTCGTCTGGTGTATAAAATTGATTTGCATACCAAATTTCAAGTCTCTAGCTCTTACCGTTCTTGAGATATCCTGTTCACAGACAGACAGACAGACAGACAGACAGACAGACGCACGGACCAATGGCTAAAAACAACTTTTTTGGTATCCTGAGGCTATGATTCGTCCAGAAATGTGAAAAACTGGGTAGGTCAAATTTTCGACGAATACAATACTTTCCTTATTATAGGATAAGGAAAGTAAAAATAATAGGGGTCTCTTCTTATCATTTTTTTGATATCTTGAACTTTTTGGACCTCGGCCCCAATTTACCGGTATTTTGGGGGGGACCCGCTCAGACTAACTTTTTATTTTTCATCCTAGATGGGGATTGTGACATATCAAATCCAATGATTTTGAGGTGCTGATTACGAATTTGGCTTTGATTTTTAGCTCACTGTTACCTTTGAGTCAACAGTGCCTTTTGGTCCTGTTCCCATTCCTATAATATGATAAGGAAAGTCGTGTGATGTTTACACCAGATTTTTTTTTATTTGCGTATAACGTTTTTTTCAACTTCACGGTTATATCCTTACGGGGGTTTCGGTTATATCCTAGTCTGATTGTGGTCAGGAAAAGCCAGAAAACCCTGCATTTTCATGATGACCAGAACGGTCATCAATCCATGTCCTGAACCTTGATTAACTTTACTGATTGGATGAGAACTGGTGCATTCAACGTACCATCGCCGCTGTCTTATTAAAACCATAGTTTTCTTGAGTTCGGCAACACTTTCAACCGCCCATAACATAAAAAGTAAAATAATGTACAAGGTAGGTAACATCATATACGGTATATTTATGTGGAAGTATCATTTAGGTATGATGCAAGATGAGCTCTGTTAATAGTATTTTATAATTTATTGTTGTGTATATTCAAGGCTTTCCCAATCTCTTTATTTCTCATTCTCTGTATACTGGGTAACCGATCAGAGCAAACACATAAATAAAATAATTATCATCCGTAGGGTTTATAGAAACGGATGTTGGTTTTAAACCCAGTAGAAAACCTGATCAATCGTCTAAGCCTGACACCTTCGGAAAAAAGTTGAAGGTTTTGGCCAAAAAAACTTTCAACAATTCTTATTTTTCCGGGTCACTGATTAGATGGCGTTGAAATCTTAGACCCAAATTATAAAACAGTTAAAATAAGTCAAGTCAGACTATAAATTTAATAGTGCGCTGTGATTTATTCAAACTCCGACTTGAAAGGCTCATCTTAAATTGAATCCTGTTTTATAATTGAACCCTTGAAGCACTCTGTTCATCATTATACCTTCATCTTTCATACCTTAAACATGATTGAGAAACAATACAATCCACCCTGTCACACATATTTCGCCTATCCTCGTAACTTTGAATATGTACGTTATAAAAAGTTGTTTTCTCTCCCGTTCAGAAAATAAAAATAATCATAAAGTTTGTAGGAAGTATAAAATTCAACAGGTTTCCTGGCAGCGCGGCCTTTTTGGAAAGGAGGAGACAGCACGGGGGTAGAGGGATTTTCTTTTATTAAAATTTTCCGAGCTGCCTGTGAAATTTAATGTCTAGAAGACTTTGAACCCACCCCCTTCGTCTCGGAAGACTTTCATCGATTTGTGTAATGCTTTCTATGCAGTTTACCAGACAGCTGAGTCCTGAGACTGACAGCTCTTGATAGCTAAACCTTCTACGAGATGAGTTTTGGCGCTGTGAAAGTTTTGCGAACTGTTGAATGACACTTTCGCCTAATATAAACGTCTAAGATAATTTAAATTGTTAAGAGAAATGGTATGTCTCTCCGCTTTCTATTTTCAAAATAATTGATTCATTTTTCTTCACCTTGTCTCTATTTTTCCTTTGAAAAATGTTCTAAATAAAATTGAAATATGGGAAGTTTTCGTGTGTGTAACAATTGTAAATTCCACATTCCACAGCTGTTTTATGGAATTTAAATTTTTCAATTCAGCAGAAAAAGTACGAAAAAACTTTTACAAAGTTCTTAGATCCCGGATTCATAAAACATTATTTTACTTCCGAGAAATTTCTAATATTAGAAATCGGAAGTATTGTGTTCGTTTTTGTAAAAAAAAATATTTTTTTGCTCCGATTTCAATTTTTTTCAGATTTTTGGACGTTTCATAACCTCCTGAGCAAATTTGGTTTTGTGTCCGTCTGTCGTTCTGTCGGTCTGTCGGTCTGTTAAAACGATCCCCCCAAAAACACCACTTCGTGGTTAAAAAAAGAAGAACGCCTCACTCAAAAGAATGATTATAATTAGCTAAAAATAAATGATATCAAATTGAGAACACCTTACCACCTCTCTTTCTATATCTCTGCACTCCTCTCTGAATTTATTCCTCTTATGTTTATCTTTCTTTATCCTTTCTAGGGGTCATGCCAAACTTGATTTCTCTTTAAATTTACTTGTTGCACGGCAATAAAAATGGCGGTCGGAGTATGATTTTTCTGAACTTATTTGATTTGAATCGAGAAAATTACACCGCGACCGCCTTTTTTATTGCCGTGCAACAAGTAAATTTAAAGAGAAATCAAGTTTGGCATGACCCCTAGAAAGGATAAAGAAAGATAAACATAAGAGGAATAAATTCAGAGAGGAGTGCAGAGATATAGAAAGAGAGGTGGTAAGGTGTTCTCAATTTGATATCATTTATTTTTAGCTAATTATAATCATTCTTTTGAGTGAGGCGTTCTTCTTTTTTTAACCACGAAGTGGTGTTTTTGGGGGGATATCAGTTCTTTTTGTACGAAAATATAGTTTCATACACTATTGACACATTATGAATAACAAAAGTAAATAAGCTGGGAAAATGTGAATGTACCAAGTTGTCTTTTTTTTAAGATATAGTTTTAGCAGTACGAATTTATTTTTCCAAGGTCAATATGTATTTGGATCACAGATTTGGCCCCCTGAGTCCCCAAAGTGAGTAAAAAATATATAAATTTGCAATGCAAGACCTTTTGATTCTATACTCAACATGATTAGGTTTATCTTTCAATGCTAAATAGACCTCGGAGCCTCCTATGAAGGACACTAAAACACCTGGATTTACAAATGCCAAAGAAATTAACTTGTAATCACCTTATCAAGGTGAGGTAATGAGTTCTCTCCCGTTGACCTTTTCTTACCCAAATTCTCTCCGGCTTGTTGCAGGGCTCACCACGAGTATCTCTCCCGGAAATAAGACCATGCTTTTTTACATTAGGTATTTAAGAAAATGAAAGCTATAAAATTATCATTTTTATATAAAAATCGGCCTTTTATAAGGAAATCTTTTAAATCTCTAACTAATGAAAGGCAATGCCTTTAGTGTATAATAGAGTTAGGTAAAATACATAGAAGGCCATGCCTCAGGAATATAGTAGGGTTATGGATAATACATAGAAGGCAATGCCTCAAGTTTATAGTAGGGTTAGGTAAATATATAGGCCATGCCTTTGGTTTATCATAGGGTTAGGAAAAATACATAGAAGGCCATACCTCAGGTCTATATCAATGATTCCTAGGTGTTTCGATTATAATTTTTATGCTAGGCCTAAACTATCTCTATATATAAAACAGAAAAAAGGACTACCTACCTACCTACCTACCTATGTTTGTTTGTTTGTCCGGAGTTGTTTAGCCAAAACGGTAAGAGATAGCGAAAAATGTCTCAGAATTGACCCCCCCAAAACCATTATCGCTTTGTCCAGAAAAATTATAAAAAGTTCAAAAAGGCATTGCTGTCCAGCAGTACGGCCATGCCTTAGTAAATTTGAAATTTAGTAAATTTGAAATAGTAGGTATAAAATCAGGTAAAAATCCAAGCGACGCGACGGGAGACAATTTGGTGTTGATAAAACCATGAGCGGGAGAGAACTCAGTGGTGAAGTCCCTTATCAATACCTCACGAGGTATGAGTGTACCTCGGACATAATGGACAGAGAAAAAAAACTTCCCTGAAGGGGATCGAACCCAAGTCATCATGCGTGCAAGCCTAGTATGCTACCCACTTGGCCAAAGTCACTACTTTGTCACAACTTTTAGTGAGTAGCATCGACATTATGAGAGCTAATTCATCATATTTTATCTCCATCCAACCATGATTGTCCAAAATCAATCTCGTAATGCCGCCACAGGTCATTGGCCAATTCTGCAACTACTAAAATTTTCCTCGCGAGGGTAATGGGGTCGTCATGAAGATCAAATCAAACACCTCGGCCGAGGTGTGAAGAACGCCTATACAAAGAAAGAGACCGCCCGGCAGAGTGTAAGGTTACGGAAAACATAGTTCCCATGCATTTCATGTACTTTCAGCCAGCGAAAAGTGCAACATGAATTTCAAACATTGCGATTTTTATTGCAGAAATGGACTCTACGTTGAAAAATAAATTGATTTGACTTTTTGTTTGACTTCCTAGGCCAACGGGAACCCTATTTTCGAGACCCCCCAACAATCGTGAAAGACATGAAAAGATTCATAATTTTTTTTTTTTTTCTGTTTTTTTTTTCATACGGATCCTTTGAGACCCGACTTCGTGTCTTTGACTTGGCACTGAACATTAAGTGAGGTGTCTAAAGTGATCAAGATATAATGGAGATGAGCCTGGAACAAAAAAAAATTCTAAATTATAAGCGGGCGGCCCATTTGGGCGGCCTCGGGTTTCGGGAGCCCAAATCGGGATTTGAAGGATAATACTAATCTTAAGTGGTATCAAATGAAAGATCTTGATGAGCAGATACCAAATTTATCGAGTTTATTCCTTCATCCGGTCCACTGGGTGGCACCTGGTGGCCTTTTCATTTTCTTTGGCGGGTAGGTACCTTCGAATCCTTAGTTTAGTGGTCAGATCTTGGCCAGTACGTATTTTTCGAGATGACCTCGCTCTCTCACTGCAAAATTTTAATGTTTAAGTTTCCAAGTATTAATTTAGTTAGTTCATTTTCCGTTCGTTTCTTTAGAAGCTAACTTTGTCCATTGGTAGCATGCTCGACCTGCCACCCAGTGATCTTGGGTTCGAATCCTGGCGGGGACGAAATTTTTTAGCTCTATATTTTCAATTTGGGCTTAACGTTTTGTTTTGTTTTTTCGATCTTTATATTTGATCTTCATGACGACCCCATTACCCTCGCGAGGAAAATTTTAGTAGTTGCAGAATTGGCCAATGACCTGTGGCGGCATTATGATTGATTTTGGAGAATCATGGTTGAATGGAGATAAAATATCATGAATTAGCTCTCATAATGTCGATGCTATTCACTAACAGTTGTGACAAAGTAGTGACTTTGGGCCAAGTGGGTAGCATACTAGGCTTGCACGCACGATGACTTGGGTTCGATCCCCTTCAGGGAAGTTTTTTTTCTCTGTCCATTATGTCCGGGGTACACTCATACCTCGTGAGGTATTGATAAGGGACGCCACCACCGAGTTCTCTCCCGCTCATGGTTTTATCAACACCAAATTGTCTCCCGTCGCGTCGCTTGCATTTTTACCTGATTTAATACGTACATAGTTTAGGCCTAGCATAAAAATTATAATCGAAACACCTAGGAATCATTGATATAGACCTGAGGCATGGCCTTCTATGTATTTTTCCTAACCCTATGCTAAACCCAAGGCATGGCCTTCTATATATTTACCTAACCCTCCTATAAACCCGACGCATGGCCTTCTATGTATTTTACCTAACTCTACTATACACTGAAGGCATTGCCTTTTATTAGTTAGAGATTTTAAAGATTTCCTTATAAAAGGCCGATTCTTATATAAAAATGATAATTTTATAGTTTTCATTTTCTAAATACCTAAATGTAAAAAAGCGTGGTCTTATTTCCGGGAGAGATACTCGTGGTGACCCCTGCAACAAGCCGGAGAGAACTCGGGTAAGAAAAGGTCAACGGGAGGGAACTCATTACCTCACCTTGATAAGGTGATTACAAATTAATTTCTTTGGCATTTGTAAATCCAGGTGTTTTAGTGTCCCTCATAGGAGGCTCCGAGGTCTATTTAGCATTGAAAGATAAATCTAATCATGTGGAGTATATAATCAAAAGGTCTTGCTTTGCAAATTTATATACAGGGTGTCCCACCAAACTTGGACACCTCAAATTACTCGGCCCCTGAAAGAGCTTTTGAAAAATAAAAAAATCTAGGGTACATGTGCTAATTATGCGGTTTCAGTTATGAAATTTTTTTTATACAGGGTGGTTCAAAAGTCAGAAATTGAGGTGTCAACTTTCGATTTTTAAATGGATCGACCTGAATTTTATTTGATAATTTTACTTCTAAATGATTCCTGAGTACTTTTTTAAACAAAAATATTACATACAGGGTGGTTTTTTTTCGACCAATTTTTTTTCTAAATCTTGAATAACTCAAGTTCGGTTAATTTTTTCGATAACAAGAAGAGATTGTGTTTGTGTAATGAAAACACGCACTTTCAATTGGCATCAAAAAAAATTTATACAGGGTGGTTCACAAGTGAAATAATGACTTGATTTTTTTTAAAACCGAGTTTTTTTATTTTTTTATTTAGGATTAATAATTCTCGTCTAATTTTACACATTTTTCGTTAGTCATATCGAAAAACAAAACTAAAGTGTTGTACAGGGTGAGACATAATTTTTTTGTAACACCCTGTATATTGGCAGTCAAAGAGACGTAAAATTAAATATAAAGACTAAATATGCAAGAAAAACTTTGATTTTTAATTAAACTAAAAAGTTATGGTGTTTTAACTAATATTGTCGCATGGACCACCCTGTAGATATTTTCTTAAACCATCATATGGGTAGTCGAAACTGTCTAAAATTCAACGAGGAGTCCAAATCTGAAAGAAAAAAATGAATTCAAAAAGCCATGCTCAATTTTGTCTACACCTACCTACTTTTTATTTCAAGTTTTAAAATCATTCAGTGTGGACACCATTTTGAAAATGGCTTCAAATTCGTGTTTTTTACTTGTTTTCCCCACATGATTCGAAGTGTTCGTTGAATTTTATACAACTTAGAGTACCTACATGATGGTTTAAGAAAATATCTACAGGGTGGTCCATGCGACAATATTAGTTAAAACACCATAACTTTTTAGTTTAATTAAAAATCAAAGTTTTTCTTGCATATTTAGTCTTTATATTTAATTATGCGTCTCTTTGACTGCCCATATACAGGGTGTTACAAAAAAAATATGTCTCACCCTGTACAACACTTTAGTTTTGTTTTTCGATATGACTAACGAAAAATGTGTAAAATTAGACGAGAATTATTAATCCTAAATAAAAAATTAAAAAAACTCGATTTTAAAAAAAATCAAGTCATTATTTCACTTGTGAACCACCCTGTATAAATTTTTTTGATGCCAATTGAAAGTGCGTGTATTCATTACACAAACATAATCTCTTCTTGTTATCGAAAAAATAAACCGAACTTGAGTTATTCAAGATTTAGAAAAAAAATTGGTCGAAAAAAAACCACCCTGTATGTAATATTTTTGTTTAAAAAAGTACTCAGGAATCATTTAGAAGTAAAATTATCAAATAAAATTCAGGTCGATCCATTTAAAAATCGAAAGTTGACACCTCAATTTCTGACTTTTGAACCACCCTGTAAAAAAAAATTTCATAACTGAAACCGCATAATTAGGACATGTATCCTAGATTTTTTTATTTTTCAAAAACTCTTTCAGGGGCCGAGTAATTTGAGGTGTCCAAGTTTGGTGGGACACCCTGTATTATATACTCAATTTGGGGACTCAAGGGGCCAAATCTGTGATCCAAATACACATTGACCTTAGAAAAATTAAATACCTACTGCTAGAACTATATCTTAAAAAAAGACAACTTGGTACATACATTCACATTTTCTCAGCTTATTTACTTTTGTTATTCATAATGTTTCAGTAGTGTATGAACCTATATTTTCGTACAAAAAGAACTGATATCCCCCAAAAACACCACTTCGTGGTTAAAAAAAGAAGAACGCCTCACTCAAAAGAATGATTATAATTAGCTAAAAATAAATGATATCAAATTGAGAACACCTTACCCCCTCTCTTTCTATATCTGTGCTCTCCTCTATGAATTTATTCCTCTTATGTTTATCTTTCTTTATCCTTTCTAGGGGTCATCCCAAACTTGATTTCTCTTTAAATTTACTTGTTGCACGGCAATAAAAAATGGCGGTCGCAGTGTAATTTTCTCGATTCAAATCAAATAAGTTCAGAAAAATCATACTCCGACCGCCATTTTTTATTGCCGTGCAACAAGTAAATTTAAAGAGAAATCAAGTTTGGGATGACCCCTAGAAAGGATAAAGAAAGATAAACATAAGAGGAATAAATTCATAGAGGAGAGCACAGATATAGAAAGAGAGGGGGTAAGGTGTTCTCAATTTGATATCATTTATTTTTAGCTAATTATAATCATTCTTTTGAGTGAGGCGTTCTTCTTTTTTTAACCACGAAGTGGTGTTTTTTGGGGGATATAAAGATCGGAAAAACAAAACAACGTTAAGCCCAAATTGAAAATATAGAGCTAAAAAATTTCGTCCCCGCCAGGATTCGAACCAATGCTGACTGGGTGGCAGGTCGAGCATGGTACCAATAGACAAAGTTATCTTCTAAAGAAACGGACGGAAAATGAACTAAATTAATACTTGGAAACTTAAACATTAAAATTTTGCAGTGAGAGAGCGAGGTCATCTCGAAAAATACATACTGGCCAAGATCTGACCACTAAGCTAAGGATTCGAAGGTACCTACCCGCCAAAGAAAATGAAAAGGCCACCAGGTGCCACCCAGTGGACCGGATGAAGGAATAAAATCAATAAATTTGGTATCTGCTCATCAAGATCTTTCATTTGATACCACTTAAGATTAGTATTATCCTTCAATTCCCGATTTGGGCTCCCAAAACCCGAGGCCGCCCAAATGGGCCGCCCGCTTATAATTTAGAATTTTTTTTTGGTCCGGGCTCATCTCCATTATATCTTGATCACTTTAGACACCTCACTTAATCTTCAGTGCCAAGTGAAAGACACGAAGTCGGGTCTCAAAGGATCCGTATGAAAAAAAAAAACAGAAAAAAAAAAAAAAAATTATGAATCTTTTCATGTCTTTCACGATTGTTTGGGGGGTCTCGAAAAAAGGGTTCCCGTTGGCCTAGGAAGTCAAACAAAAAGTCAAATCAATTTATTTTTCAACGTAGAGTCCATTTCTGCAATAAAAATCGCAATTTTTGAAATTCATGTTGCACTTTTCGCTGGCTGAAAGTACATGAAATGCATGGGAACTATGTTTTCCGTAACCTTACACTCTGCCGGGCTGTCTCTTTCTTTGTATAGGCGTTCTTCACACCTCGGCCGAGGTGTTTGATTCCTTGTAACGCGCAAATCTCGGAAACTACTCGACCGATTTTGATGAAATTTTGCACACATCTAGGAGACATTCTGTAGATGGTCCCATTTTAAATTCATCGAATTTATACCAGCGGTTCTAGGTGAAAGAGCCCATGCACCTGACCACTAACTTTTTACTTAAACGCTTATATCTCGTGAACGGTACACCCGATTTTAATGAAATTTTGTGTGTGTATGCATATAATTGTTTTACATAGGCTATTTATATATATTTTTTAATTAATTATAATTAGACTCTGATATTTAAGAAAATCCGAAATTTTGGACAAAAAAGTCAAAAAATAAGGACCACGACTTGCCGATACAGAATTTTTTGTGGAATCTAGAATGTAGGAAAAACGATTTTCTACCATATAAAACAAATTTGAAGAAAATTGGTTCAGTCGTTTTGGAGATACAAGTAATTTAGTATAAAATCTCAAAATTGGCACGTGTTAACAATGTGAAACAATCACGAGGAAGTATAGAGTCCATAATTGGCAGTGTTTTTTTACCTGATATTATTCGTTTATTTCTCATGTTTTTATTAAAAATTCCTCCTAAATAACGTTTTTGAATGATAAAAGGAATAGGTACTCTCTTTTAGTATTTCAACAAAATTAATAAAACAGAAAATTCTTTTTTAAAAAAGGCCGAATTAAATTAAATCAAAATTTTAAACTTATCTTGTTAACTTTACTTTTTCACCGTTCACTGTAGGTAAACATATTTCTATGAACATATTTTGATTCGTTTATTTCTTACAGTAGCTCTTTGGATTCTTCAACTTCAAGTCTGTAATCTTCGCGTTGAGAATAAAAGATAGGTAATGAATATCAATCATCCCAGCTGGGAGTAATTGTGACCAATGAAGATTTTTTTGGGATGGGAATGACTGGATCCAAAGAGGTATCTTTGCGTTTAAGATCCGTGGTGACTTTGCCTTCAATTTCGTCTCGAAGAGTTTCGCCTATCAATAGCGATTCTTCGTAGTTTGGAGTGTCAGGTTTTTCAGTAGAAGCCTTATTGCGGCGAACCTTTGCGATATCATCATATATTTTATCAATATTTGTTTTTAGAACATTTTCCTTCTTAATCAAATGTCTGAGGGTCATAAGATTCTGCCTGGGATGACAGCATTCTGGATTCAGTGTCAAGATATTCAAACAGAAGATCCCTCTCGGTATTAATGTTGCTGTCTCCTGCTTTCTAAAGTCATAGCTTTTCAATGTTTTAATCTCCCATTCTAGGTTTTTCTTTAGCTCCTTTTGATGAAATATAAGTTCAAAAGTTCTCTCGGATTTATTTCGGTAGCGACCATTTATTCTTTCCAATTGTTTGACATACTTCAAAATGTCCTTGCACTTTTTTTCCTCGTCGTCTATTTCCTTCTTGATGCTTTTTCTATCGTACTGGACGCTTTTCAAAAGAGTCATCAGCTGGTTGGTGAACTTCACATTTTCTTCATTGCCTTTGGTGTATTTCAGACAGAGGTTTGTTGTTCCAATATTATCAGTACAAGATGAGGAACACTCTTTCTCCATCTCAGGGCCTATGATTTCTTTTGTTTTTCCTCTGAAATGGGTATGTTGTGTATGTAATCAAGATCTAACCATTATGCATCTTTTATTCAATTTATAAAAAACACCAACAACAAAATATTAGATAAACATGAATTTTATTTCAGTCGTCCAAAATTTTGAAACAATATTTTAGCCTTATTGAAAAACTTTTTAATTGATTCTTTTTAAAATTTTGTTTGCCTATTAGCTCTGACTATTTGTTTTTTTTTTTTTTGTTTTTTGTTTTTTTTTTTTTTTGCAAAAGAAAAGATATTTATTTATTTCACCAAAATAAGGCTTAAAGAAGCCCCTACATAGACCTTTTTTTTCATTTTCACTTTAGTTCATTTCACAAATTAGGTGAAATTACTTTTCTTATAAACTATCTCAAATAGCTTGTCCGAGAGATATCCAATGTACCTTCCACTTTTCTTTCTTCTTCAAGTTCCTTTGTTTATTGAAGCCGTTTAAAAAATAATTCCATTAAATGAGACTAAACATATTACCTATCCTCCTTCTCCAAGCTATTTCTCTTATTTTCTTTTGTTTGTGTTGTTTTCTCATTTTTACTGATGACTAAGTCAAGTTGTTCACTTGTGCCTGGCAGTCCATACTAAAATTGCCACAGTGTCCCGTCGCCAGTGGCGTGTGAAATCAGAAGAAAGCTAGATCGTGCGGACATACATCTTCGTACCTTTAGTGCCGAATCTAATTGGTTCTTTGTATATCTTTATACAAAGAACTATAGCCAGCTCCCACGTATAGGTTTCCTTTTGAAGAATTGTGCTATTCTAGCGTTGAAAATTCACAACCTACATACATGGTGAAAATTCTCCACTCCCAAAGAAGACGTAACAGGCTGCACTTTAATTTGAAACTAATGTTATAAATTCCTCATCTCTTCCATCCCTCCTCCCCACGTGCTCCCTTTTCCCTGCCTCATTCTTTATACTCCTTAATAGTTCCTGTTGGAAATTTCTCTTCTATTAAGGTTCTACAATATTACGTACATTTTTCTTCGTAGCTAATTTTTGTTCCTTCCAGCATCCATGGCTGAAACTAATTTTGTAATGGATTCTTACGATTTCCTATTCTTCAGCTGAACAAGCAACATTCTCCATTGTAGTTGTTTCTTGCAAAGGCCATGGACTCTGATTGCAAATGATCTTTACCATATTCCCTGGATGGTTGTACAGATGTAGCTGAGAGGTTATCAATCCGCCGTATCTTTGATCGCCAGTGACGACAGTGTTTCCTCCAGCACTATGTTTCGATAACCACGTGAGTTCAAGAGGTGTTAATTTTTCCATATTCAAATTGAAAGAACGCATTTGGAAATATCTTTTATTCAAATGTTTTTAACCAAAACCTATTCAATTTAACCATTGACTTGAATTTACAAGGGTTGGGTGGAAGAGATTGCCACAGGCAATAACCTCGCCCTTTAGTTAGGACCTATGTTTATATATATTTTTCTATTCTTTTTCCTTTTTATTGTATATATTATTTCCATTTTTTTGCATTGTTATAATAATTATTTGTACTGTACATATGTGTTTCATACCTAATAAAGTGTTTAATAATAATATCCAATTTCTACTTCCTGTGCCACCTACCCATTCTTATGATTCCCATTTTATTCAAGCCACAAATAATGCACATAAAGGTTTTGTTTTTTCTTATGTTACAACTGTTCTGTCCATTCTTATAGTAGTGCATGCATTCACGAAGATTTCCATAATTTTGGTAACATTTCTTTCTTTTGTTTTAATCTTTCTCTCTTTTCTTCCTGTCTCTTGTTTCTGTGCTCTCCTTTGTCCCATCTTTCCTTTCATCAAGGAGGAGAAGTAAATAGTTTTTGATCACATAAGCTTCTTAGAGGGTTTCATTTACTTTTCATTCTGTTTTCTTCCATTTCTGTATATCTCCTTAGCTCTCCTTATATTTTTCCTTGCTTCACAATTTCGTCCTTCTCCTCATTCCAGTGAAAACCTTTTTACTTATGTTCTCTTCACGTCCGCTCTCCATTAGCAGAAGATATCTTTCGTCTCAAATGATATTTAAACGGCTTATCATGAGAGAGAAAATTTTCAACTAAAAGTAGGACTTGTCGTCTGCTCTATAATCATGTTTGTTCAGTTTATTTACTAAGAGGGTGTTTTCCAAACTTTTTGCATCACTGGTTTATCAATATCTTTCCATCCTCAATCCCGGAATGTCTTCTTTTTTTGTCTTCCATATCTATATCTATAAAAGAAAGCTGTCTGTATGTATGTGTGTGTGTGTGTATGTATGTATGTTCTTTATACAAATCCACACCGTTTGACCGAGAAACCTGAAATTTTGCACATAGGTCCGCTTGGATCAGGAAATTCTTCTAGGCTAGATTATATCTCCCTGAGGTTAAGCTACAATGAGTAAGGATAAAAAATAGATGGGTGACGCAAAAAAAATGCACGTTTTTTGACATAAATGACATTTTTTCTCGAAATTTGTCGCGACGACCTATCAACTCAAAGCGAGAAAGTTTTAGGCAAGGGCTTGAGTTTTCAATTGACATATCGATCGCGAATTTCTGATGAGCCGTTCTTGAGCTACGCCGGGTAAGGTAAAAAAATGGATGGGTAACATGTAAAATATTCACGTTTTTTGACCTAAATGACATTTTTTCTCGAAATTTGAAGTGACGACCTATCAACTCAGAGCGAGAAAGTTTTAGGCAAGGGTTTAGGCTTTCATTTGACATATTGATCGCGAAATTCTGATGAGCCATTCTTGAGCTACGCCGGGGAAGGCCAGAAAATAGATGGGCGACAAAAAATATTCAGGTTTTTTTTCAAACCTAAATGACATTTTGTGTGTGTGTGTGTGGTGGTGTGTTTTGTGTTGTGTGTGTGTGTGGTGGTGTGTGTGTGTGGTGTTGTGTGGTTGTGTGTGTGTGTGTGTGTGTGTGTGTGGTGTGTGTGTGGTGGTGTGTGTGTGGTGTGTGTGGTGTGTGTGTGTGTGTGTGTGTGTGTGGTGTGTGTGTGTGGTGTGTGTGTGTGGTGTGTGTGTGGTGTGTGTGTGTGTGTGTGTGGTGGTGTGTGTGTGGTGGTGTTGTGTGTGGTGTGTGTGTGGTGTGTGTGGTGTGTGTGTGGTGTGGTTGTGTGTGTGTGGTTGTGTGCGTGTGTGCGTGTGTGTGCGTGTGTGTGGGTGTGTGTGGATGTGTGTATGTGGATGTGTGTGTGTGGGTGGGTGTGTGTGTGCGTTGTGTGTGTTTGATGGGCTGGCGAAGCGGCGGGTGTAACCCGCTAGTTTGTACATATAAAATGATGCTCAAGTTTGTTTTTACCCTGTATTGTGCTTGTTTTATGTGGTGAACAGAAAAAAAGAATAACAATAACATAGTTAAACTTTTGAAAAAAAAACAGTAAGTTCTTCTGGGAAAGAAAGAAAATTGCGAAAGTAGAAGAAAAAGTTTGATTATTAAAATGCTTATTGCTTATCTTTCTTCTTCTGTGTTTGTCCTTGCCAGTTTCCATATCTTTGCTTTTCTCTTTACTTCCCTCTTTTATTAAAATATGTACAGTAATGCAGAAGTTGTATCTGATCTCTTTGTTGGAACCCCATTGGTAAACTCTAGTGTATGAACTTTAGGAAATATTTTTTCCAGCTAACCCCACATCGGTTTATTAGTCAAACCAGATTACCAGGAGTCTAAAATATATCCCATTTATTGCTGAAACGAAATCGTTCAATATCCTAAAAAAAAAAAAACCGGGACCATCTGGGATAAGTACTGCATTCTTATTCTTCACAATTTGTCATCAGTCTTGTCAGTATTCCCAGCAGATTTGCTCCCTCCTCAGACAGGACTACTAGCCTCGTCTTGAATATTCTCTGGTGCAGGCATTTGGCATGATTGAAAAAAGGAGAAGAGCAAAAATGTCAAAATCTCTTGACATTTTCTAAGCACCTTTTCAAACTACACGGCGCTTTCTCCACACTACTTACAACTGAAACATAAATGTAATGGTTGTCAGTTCACTCATTGCGTCACTTTTGGCAAATTATCTTTTGCATATTCCTATTAGATTTTGAAATGTTTTTTAGGTTCCATTAATTAAAAACAAGAAACATACTCCTCATTTGTCAGCATTATTTCAGATTTCTATAGCTATTACCTATTTTTTATTATTGAATTATTTATTTATAGGAAATAATTATGTAAAAACAAGAAATGTTAAAAATTAAGATACAAAATTGAAAACAAATTAAACAAAAGATAAATGGCAATCTCTTCCACCCAACCCTTCCACAAGAAGTAACTCCAGGAGTATAGAGTCACAGGGTTATGTAGCAATTTAGTCTTTGTATCATCACGTGCACTAATTGGAAAGCTTTGAAAATGTCAACTATTTATGAACGAGAAAAGCTGGTAAATGTCTATTTTACACGTGAAGCTTAATTTTCCACAGCTGACTTAGTCTTCTGAACAATATAGAAGGTGAAATATACCCCATCTTGCCCGAAAATTGTTGTTTACTAAACTTTTTGTATAAACTTAACAATTACCGAAAAATTCAAGTGGGAGAAGAATACCATGAAGGAGTATTTCACATCTACCATGGTTACAGGGAGTGGGAGAACACGGTCGTGAATCAGAGTGGTAAGACTGGGAATGAGTAATGACTGCAGTGAGTGAGGACTGCAAGCACGTGGATGGGGAGAGACATTGCGTGCTCCTTTTGAATAGCCTTTGACACATGGTGGATTTTGAAAGTTTGGGCACTTGAACACACATCTTGGAATAACTACGACTCGTATGTATTTACCAGTTCTGATTACTAGCCAGAAGTGAGTAATAATAATAACATATACCTAAACCTGCTCTGGCAAAAATTAGCCTTCTATTTTCTGTCTCCTAGTAAAAAACTAGTTAAGTAGGTTCTCCGGTTCTCTTTAGAGACCGGCAATAGTCTGAAGATTATTTTGACTCTCTTTTCGACATTTTTATTCGCAAAATAGTTTCTCCTGTCCTATTAGTGTTCATCTGGTTTAATTCTATGTACCATGAAATCAGACATGTGAGACAAAATCGTTTGAATATCTCAAACAACGGATCAGCATCCAGAAGTCAAATGCGGCATGTGTGATGGGCACGGTGCCTCATTCTTCTGGTTTGGATGAGCTGTTTTATAGTATGTAGTTTCAATAAATACTTGTACCATCATTAAAAAAAGTATGAAATATCAGGACCATAAGAATCCATGAAATTTCAGTCTAATTCAATAGGAGTACCTCTCCGATATGTCCAAGGGCTGAGTCCCAAAATGGTTTCTATCTTAGGTATATTATAAAATGTTTTCTATGAAATATGTAATCAATACTACTAAATTGATTACTAAAAAGTTTCATTTCCACATGTAAAATAACATCTACTAAAACTGTTGTGTATAAAATAATGCCTTGTCCTCTTTATCCATTTCCCTGTGTCCTTTTTGAAGTTTCTATTTCATTTCTATCCCTGCATGTCTTAGTTCTCCTCATTTTCCTTTTCAATTTTCATACTAAGCTCAATTATCCTTTGTTTTCTATCCTCTCCTTCGACATCATTATCTCTATTTCTATCTATATCTATCTCTCTCTCTCTCTCTCTCTCTCTCTCTCTCTCTCTTCCTCTGTTCCAGGCTATCACATTTCTTGGAGAAGACTTAGGCTAGAGATTTACTTTCAAGATGATTCAAAGCCTCTGTAATGCTATTGTTGTTTTTATCATCATCATCATTGCCATCATGCTATGTCGCCACATTTCCTTCATATCTCTTTGCATTGAAGTCTTCAGATTCCTCTTTGCATTCATCCAGCACCTTTTTCCATTACTCTTATTGTTTACTTCAAATAACAATAGAAAAGGAATCGAATATCATACATACATGTTCAGTGGAGTAGGGCATACAAAGAGCAAAAACAAATTGTCTTGGTCTTTCTTTGTAATTCATGAACGCATTGGAAGTTACCCCGTTCGTCGCAATGGCACTAAATTTCATATCAACTGATGTTGCCAAAGCATGACAATATTATTATTACAGTCGAACCTGGATATTCAAGACTTGTGTAAGCAGAAAACCCGGGATAAACTGGGGGAAAAAATCATGGTCATTGTAGAAGTTTCCTGTTTAAAAACTCATCTAAGCAGGAAACCTCTATTAGCAGGATGATTATGCCCTGTTTCTCAAATTCCTATCCATCCAGGTTCTACTGTATTACTATCATTAAGTACAACCATTATTTTTCAGCCCATTATTTTATAAAAATTTCACATAGAAATACTTGTCTTGTGTATTAATTACCTATATATTTTAAAGTAAGCTGGATATTCATTATTGGTCTAATAAGAAATTCATTCTTCTTCTTGTTTTCAGGTAATGAAGGGACAATCTTTTCGTAGTTTTGAAGCTTTTGAGGGCGATTAAAGGTAAGTTCCAGTCTACTTCTTTTGGGAGAATGAAATAAATCAAGTTAATGAAAAATGTAAGCTTCATACAAAGATTATCCTGCCTATTTTGCTAAGGATCTGGTTTACCTGATTCATTTCTTACCCAAGCAGATATTAATATGTCTGATGGATTTCTTCATATTCTTCCTTCATGCAAAGGGATAATATTACCCCAGGAGTTGAAAATCTCTCCGTCCAACATTTCAGCAATCAATTGAATAAAAAAGTCAATTCTTTGAGGTAGTGAATACAGTCATGACATCAAGCTAAGCCCCGAAATAAAAAAACCCCGCTTAACATACATAACTTAACCCCGAAATAAAAGATTAACCTTAAAAACCGTAAGAAAAAATAAACAAAATACTGAAACATTTCCCTTGGGACTGAACAGGGATCTTCACAGCGTCTTCAGTAATGGCCAATACATCACTGTCATCGCGCGGGGGAATGTTGAGGTAAAGAGGAGTCGACTTTCAGACCTTTAGTCACACGAAAAATACCTTCCTGAGAAATATGTATGCCTTTCTTTCTCTACTGTGTGTAGGTATATCTGGTATATGTTTATGTATGGAAGGTGTGAGTGTATACTGGCTGTCATGTTTATGTGAACGCATGTAAATCAAAACCTCTTCGTAGATTTACTACTGGGAATACTTTCTGTATTATTACTTCTGATAATATCAAGTATTAGGTAATATATCAGAAGTATTCTTTTACTTTCCACACAAAGAACAATTATTTTGGTATGGTGTAACGGCATAGGACAAAGCAACCAAAGAATATTAGTGTTAGAGCCATTTGAAATAAAAATGAACCAGGCAAAGAGGTCAATGATGATGAATAGGTATATCTCTATGATAAAACAATGATGAATATAAAATATATCCCTATGATACTGCTAGGTAAGATATGGGAGAAAGGTAGGATCTCTCACAGATAAAAAGGCACTGAAGATGCCGGGGCTGTTTTCCCAAATTCCCATTCTTCATGCTGATGATGATTTGGATCAGCATATTATGACACAAGGGGAGCGAGGAGTGGAAGATAAAGGTAGAGAGATAAAACTGATGGCTTTGTTGTGAATAACATTGCGCCGGAGGTACATCATATACCTACTTTATCACCTACCATTTATTTGACTAGTATTATTATGTTCTGGGTGATTTATACTCTCTGGAGTCAGGGATGATGTTATTCCTTCGCTGTGTGTTCTGACTCGGAAGTAATATACCCTACTCAAGGAATAGGAACATCTATAATCTGTATGTATAGTCCAACTTTAACAGGATGAATATTTATTATTATAATTACCTTTATGTCATAGGACGTACAAACACTATTTTTACTTTTACCGGCATGTACACATCCTCATACAATAACATAGGGCTGTTAGACCTGGTTTTTTTGGGTGATCTGCAAATTTGCACTTTGTCATCACTAGCATCTTCTATGATACTTGTGATTGATTATTTAAGAATATTATTTTCGTTGAATTATATGTACCCATGTTACTTATTTTTCCTTTGTAATCGTCAGTTACACTTACCTATCTGGTTTTCTGTCGACAAAAATACTGATCGTACTCTACTGGATTCGAAATCCTTGAGCTCTGAGTTTATCCTTTGTGATACGCAAGTTACACATAGCTTGTTTTCTGTTGACGACAATATTGATCTACTACCCCGGGAAAAATGCCGTCCGTAAAAAACTGCGTCAGCTATTCAGCAAGCTTCCAATTAGTATGTTTACACATTGTGGGTGCAGACTGCACACTCCCTCCCCTCCCCTCTGGTTCTAGCTGACCCTCAATTTCCATCATTACATCAAAACATTATCCTCTCTGCAAATCCTTTGTGATGTGCTACAGCTTTGTGCTCATCCTTCTCCTTGCATCAGCAAGTCAAGCACAAAAAAGTCCGAAGGCGATTTGATAATGTCATGTTAGTATGCCTCTGACGGCAAGGTAGTCTTTATAAAAGAGAAGAGAGGGAGAAGAAAGGAAGAGAAAGAGCAAAAGGTAGATATAGAAAAGAGAAAATGGATTAGAAAGAACAGACGAGGAGAGAACGATACACTGGGAGAGAGAGAGTTTCAAACTTTTCTCAGGTTGTAAAAAACAGTATTCAGATTGATTAAGTTCATGAAGATAAAATCCCGCTCAGCACTCTACAGTCGCCTGGGTAATGTTACATTAAAACTCAATCTGCATTCAGCATCACCGCTCACTGCACCACAGCCGTAATAAAAACTCAAAACAGTATGTTCTGATCATAAAAAAACCAAGAGAAGAGTCTGAAATAAAACTCCAAATAAAAAAGTACAATAAAATGCTAATGTGCTCGCTACAACATGGGTGTACGTACCGGCGAGGTATTAAATTTATTTAGTACTGCGCTACCGTCATGTGTTGTACAATATTGCTGCTGTGTTGTGTTTCATAAGCAGGACATGCAAAATCATCTGCACTGGACAGGGACAAGATGTTGACATTTAGCTGATTGGATATAAAATTAGATTTTGGCTCTTATAGGAACGACCAATCAAGGATAAACCTTGAAAGATTTTCTGCCACTTGCCAGCACCTAATCCTACGAGTGTTATAGTATGCGTGGTCAAATTATACAGGGTGGGGCAAAAGTCTGGAAACCCCTGAATAACTTTCGACTGGCTTCTTCGGTAAAATTAAAATTTTGTATGGTAAACCGGGCTAATAAGACCTTCTTTTAGAGTGGGGTCGATTTTTGTTACCGGCCCCCATGTCGGGGCCAGGGGGGCCAACTTTATTTTTTTAAATACGAACCCCCACATTGCGATACATTTTTGAAAAGGTCTTTAAATAAAAAATACATTGGTGCAAATTTTATTTTGTTAATATTAACTGTTTGCAAATGGCGTCCAACTTTGTGTATGCAGTAAAGTCTGGAAACCCCTGAATATCTTTCGAAAGGGTTTTCTCAGTAAGATTAAAATTGTGTACGGTAATCCCTGGTAATTAGATCTTATATTAGAAGTGGACCAATTTTTTTTTTACCGGCCCCCATGTCGGGGCCAGGGAGGCCAACTTCATTTTTTTAAATACGAAACCCCACCTTGCGATACATTTTTGGAAAGGTCTAATTACCCCGACTTACCGTGCACAATTTTAAATTTACTGAGAAAGCCCTTTCAAAAGATATTCAGGGGTTTCCAGACTTTACTGCATACACAAAGTTGGACGCCATTTGCAAACAGTTAATTTTAAAAAATAAAATTTGCACCAATGTAATTCTTATTTAAAGGCCTTTCCAAAAATGTATCGCAAGGTGGGGGTTCGTATTTAAAAAAATGAAGTTGGCCCCCCTGGCCCCGACATGGGGGCCGGTAACAAAAATCGACCCCACTCTAAAAGAAGGTCTTATTAGCCCGGTTTACCTTACAAAATTTTAATTTTACCGAAGAAGCCATTCGAAAGTTATTCAGGGGTTTCCAGACTTTTGCCCCACCCTGTATATAAAAAATATTATCTGTAGTAGATATACAATTATACATACATGCCTACATAATATATTGTATTTGGAATCTGAACTCGCGAAACCCCTAATAAAATAAAATATCACATATTAACCACTCAAAATTATCAGTAAAGAAAACTACAAAAATCATTTTCAAATTTCACCGAAACAGCCGCCATGCCATGCGACCCGAGGTGGCTTGATGGGGCCCAACATAAGTAAAATTCTAGTACGCCAATGAATGAAAGTGTAAACCAAATATCAAATTTGAAACATCCGTTCGAGAGTTATTATCGAACAAACAGACAAAGAAACGGATACCCTAATCAGATAAATTAATATCAGAAAAAACACGTGTTTTGACACTGAAAACTGACTATCGAAAATATTGGGTGACTCCATTACTTTCCTTATTATAGGACAAGGAAAGTAAAAAAAAAACAGCCTGTCTAACTGTCGCGGTGCAATCACTTGTCTGTCCGTCCTTTACAAGAAAGCACCCCCTATCAATGTGTTTTATTAAAACTTTTTAGACTGTCTGCTGTGCTTTTCAGCTATAGCAAAAAATAATATGAAAAAGATGTCTGATTAAATTAAATTATAATTAAATACTGCTGCATCAAAGTTCTCTTTATTAAAAGGATGGGAAAGTTTTCTTCTTTCCTCAGTACACCCAAAGACTGAACTATATTTGAAGCATTCCAAAGAGAAAGAAAGATCAGACGAAAAACGTTAATTAATTAATAAGATTTTTGTGAACTTTTTTTGCTTAACTCAATAGAAATGCTAAGTTAGCTTTATATCATTACTATGTGTACATATTTTATATAGGTAGGTAATTTTTTTTATTTAAAATCATGTTAAGTAGCGTGCATCTGATTAAACGTAACAGAAGTAATGTAATCAAAATGCATTAACTTGTTGGTAATAATCACCACAACCAAACGAGACTCCAAAAAGTGGGTAGTACAAAGTACAATGCACCTCAGTAGATACGTGCATGTATAATGTATATGTATGTGTTAATATCTTGCGATAAACAAAGCGTGAGCTTTAGAGCTTTCATCATACATACATAATTACATAATATAAGCACGTATAAGAATAAGTACATAGAGTATGAAATGATGAGAGCTTTCTATGACGTGAGCGCTTGTTAGGGAAAACTATAAATAATAAATTGAATAAAGATACAAAAAAGTAGTGAACTTTTTTTCATTTTCTTCTTGTTTGTTTATGAAAGAGAAGTGGAAGAAGAATCGGGTGGTATATTTCACTTGGCGCACGCCTCCCCACCTGAGTTTCCCCCCTGCGCCGCCCCGCGCCAAGTGTTTTCCATTTTAATATTTGCGTATACGTTCAGTGAATACGTAATCATATTAAACTCCCCCAGCAGGGAAATATTGAAACAGTCTATAGCAAAAGGAAAGCTCTGAGGAAAAATCTTGCGGGGGTGGGGGCGTGAGAAGAAAGACATGTTTTCCTTCTCCGGAATCTCCGGCTATTCTTTGCGGTTTCGAAACCCGTAGTGGAGAAAGATTCGGGGTTTGCCTGACGCTTTGTATTGGAGCAACTCTTTTTTCTTGCTAATCAGAATACTTCCAGTGATGCCATTACAGTAAGTAGAAATTGGAAGACCCAAAATATTATTATTATTACAGTGAAGTATAATAATATTATACTCCTGGTTTAAACTGATGTGTTTCCATCTTTGACACTTTCACTGCTCGACTTTGTGAACTTAAACCGTATAATTGCACTGTTTGAAGTTGTTTGAGGTAGGTTGAAAATACCTTTTTTTCCTAGTGACGCATTTAAATTTCAAAAGTTTCAGCAGACGCCCTGAAACTTAAATAAAAAGCCCTATTAAAAGGCTTTTTATTTAAGTTTCAGTTGATGGATAATGAGTGCTAATTGAACTCGAGACTTTTTCTCCCAAAGAGACTCCTCTAGATTTATTACATGAACGGTTGTAGAATTCCAGGATGATGTTAGTCTGCGGTCATGTGAACCAATATATGTTGTGTGAATTAGAATTTACTGTAGGATATATTTTAGGTGCAAAGTTGCTTTCTTTCAGCTACCTTTTCAAATCTAAAGATTTGATAGTTTTTGCCAGTTTCCAAAATGAGCTGTTTCTAATCACTCAGATAACAGATGTGGACGGTGCAAATGTCACAGAGCATTAATTATCCCTTGTGAACCCTGTAGGAATCTTGCAGCTGAAAGGCTGCAAACAAGGAGAGTCAGCGGGTTTGAAAATGGCTGAAATATATTTCAAAAGCAAAAAAAATCCCTTGGGGGGAAAGGGACCAATTCATTCATTGCACGAATCGAATGAAAGCAATATTAGTCTTCTCGTTCTCCTAAGTTGGAATTCTTTTCATAATCTTTTGAAGTTTCATTTGCTAAGTAGATTAAGACGAAATTACGGACGAAGAAATAAAGAGAAAGAAAAATGTTTTCATAGCTTCAGGCAGGGGATTCGATGCCATAGGATAGAAGGGATACCTTTAAATTAACAGCAACAGATATTCAATTCCTACTCTGTTGTTTTAAGTATACCATCGTGAACAATAGAATTTTATGGATACATTTGCTATGTAAAGGCTGTTTTTTAGAAGTATAAGTCAACCTATTGGGAAAAATCTGATTTAGAATTTATTTTCATTTTTTTTTTAAAAAGAAAGGAAATTTAGTCCTATGTATGTAACTAGTTAGCCTATGCTGTGTAGTGTGAATGCTAGATCTGCATACACAATCAACTCATGGACCATAATGTACAAGAGACACGTATGTATGTAGCATGTAAGTATATGTACACAAAATAGTTTCCATTCTTATGGTAACACAAACATGATTTTGCTTTTTATGAATACTACCCCCCATACTCACTCGAACTCTTGACTCGAGTCGTGTTGCACACTGGCCAAGTATAAAATGTTATCATAAATATTATTATCAATTCTCACATATCCAAGTCCCAGTAGATATTGGATATGTGAAGTATACAAAATAATAATAATATAGACAAGTATACAAAATAATAATAATACAGTAAAATCAACAAGATAGATATAACAGAGTAAAGTATTGAACTAAGATCAGGTTTTTTACCTAATTTGTTATAGTGATCCATAGCCATGATGATGGGAGATTTATAATATTAATTGGGTTTCTCTTGGATGAGGTATAGAAAAAAGATTAATTCGTAATCTATTATTTGGGATTTTGATGTCAATGATAAGAACTTTATCTAAAAAGCTGCTTACTCTTCTTTCAATACATCCTTGGTATGATGGCGTTACACTGTCCCACCAGAGGTATTTGTGTTTCTCTGAGAGGATAACACTGTACAGTGCATATGCATAGTCCTCACTGTACCTGGCGCAAGTTCATAACTTTTATTTGCTCTCAAATATTACGAGGAAAGCTTTTAGCAAAATTACTGATAAATCCTAATTAGTTGAAAACACACATGCATTAGCATAAATCCTGGGCCGCTCAGCATTTTTCATACCGTTTTTGTGAAGTGAGAGCTGAGAGTGGAGTTCTAGTGAATGTTAATTAAAACAATTGAGAATTCAAAGAATTTTATTGCGAAATAAATTATAGTTGGCTAAAGGACTCAGTAGCGCTCCTATTCATTCATTCAGATCAAAAAAAAAAAAAAAAAAAAAAATGACACAGTAATGGCGAAATTTAATAGAGAATCCGATATCTTAAATCATGACTGAAGTTTCCCCATAAAACAATACGTAAAATCTAGACTTAGCGCCACAGAGATTTTTCAAAAACTTCTTTATATTCCGCCCTAAATATGTTCACCTATTATTTGTTTCTAGATTGTGATGGCTTTCTGACGTGAATCGTGAATCTCCTCTCAATTCCGGGATATATTTTGGAAGTCCAAAATCTCTCTGTGAATAATTAGTTCTGTGAAAGTACGTTAACTTTCAACTTGACTTGGAAATACCACTCAATAAACATTATGAAAGAAATAAGGAACCTAGTATTTTTTTTCTTCAATAACATCATAAAGCTCGTGAGCTTGCTTCCTTCTCCATTATTTTCCCTCTCTTTTCAATACTTTCTATTTCTTTTCTGTCGTGTAACGAACCCGAAAAAAGCAGCTCCATCTCAAAGGCAGTATAAAAAGCTGCTATCCTTTTGAAAGTTCTCTCGTTGAAAAACAAAAAGTAAAAGTTTTCTACAAGTTCAAGAACATTTCCCCTTTCAAAGCTGACGCTAAGGAACGAGCGTTAGTTTCGTACTCGGTCACAGTTGAGTTGGCATCACCCCTCAAGATCTGCCCCAGGCTATTTCTTACCTTTCTTACACAATGTCAAGTTTTCGACCCTCGAATAAGAGAAGCGGGATGGTAAAATTCATTCAATTCCTTTCTAATGCGTTTTCTCTCTACGAATTGAAAATAATTCGATGTTTTTGATTTTAACATTTTTTATAGGTTTTGAAGTGTGGGGTAATCTCTGAGGCATGTACTTACTTCTGCCTCTGGAGAGTACAATAGCAGTAGAAGCTATTTTCAAGTCTGAAGACATGAGTCAGTTTTGTCATGCTTTGGAAAAGCAAAAGTTGTTGAAGGATGTAAAATCAGGATCTTTCCTCAACTCTACTGTTCTAGAATCTGCATATCGACTTTTAAATACTTACTATAAAAGTGCAAACTGCTTCTGAATTCATTTTAAATGAGAGAGAATGAGGAGTTTTAATTTTCAGTTGTCCTAATGGACTTTACAAAACTGTGTCAAGTTCTGGCTTCCGTGGTACAATTGGTACATCCACCAAAGGTACAATAAACACTCTATATTATAGCTAGTCCCAATCATACTGTTTTGTCTGGTATCCTATGGCAACGGTAAACCATTGTCCATTTCTTACACTGAGCCTGCAGTTTTGGCTTGGATCGGGTGTAACGCTCAAAGATGATTTTCGAAAGAAGTCAGTCAGTGTTTTCGGGCTGTCGAGGTAGTCCACGGAGTTTTGTATTAGTTTGTAAGAATAATGTAAGTTAAACCAATAAATCTTAAGAAACTAATTTATTCCAAGCCACCGTAAACCCCTGTGTCGACTATACCTCATTTTCACGACTCACGGTACAATGGCGTACCTGAACACTTGGCCGTAGGCAAAACAAATCGCCTTCGGGGATGATTAGGGATCACCTCCGGACTATCCTGTATCCCTAGTTCTAACACCTCCGCAAATTTCCGATGATACAATGCTCATCAAAACTACTGCCCTAGCCTATTTACTTGTCTCTCTCTGCTTTCAGCCTCCTCTCTTGCTTCTTCTTCTTCATCTCTCTCACATCCTTGCTTTTAAGTTGTAAATTTCTTTTCTTTTCTCTCTCTCTCTCTTACTCCCATTTGTTCTTCCTTATCTCTCTCCCCTTCGGACTGCTCTCCTAACAGTAAAAAAAAACTCTACTCGGAGGGCAATTTAAAATTTAATCGTGATAAATGTTGGTAGCCTAAAGATTAAAGATTATCCCTGTATCTTTTGTACGTTTAAAATAATAACATATTCCCATACGTACCCTCCTCTCCTTCAGAGCTCCCTCCCTCCCTTTCCTCTTCACCTTCGGTTTCCTTCCTCTAAAATAACCCTTTCGTGTGACAAAACAATATGTAGAATACAACAGGTCTCCTTCTGTCACTGTTAAGCAGTGAGGTTAGTACTTCGATGGGTGATCATTCAAAATGTGAATGATCACCCATACGGCGCGAACGACCCACTCCACCAGTGGTATTAAAGCGCCTAACGGAAAAAAAAATGATCACCCATCGATTGCCGGCCCAACGTTGCCTAGGTGAGGTTAATGTTTGTAGTTGGTTTGTGTGTTTCCAGCAAATGAAGGGTATAACTTTACTCTTTACCTAAAAATGACCTTTTAAAGAAAAATTATTAATTATTACCAGTAGAGGAGAATTGGGAGCACTAATTAGGTTTCCTGTGGTCCGTTCCAGAAACACTCTCCACTCTCATATCCCCGAATCTCCAATTCAACCTTCACATAACGTACTCTGATTGGCCATTGCGTTCAAATTGACTAATCAGTGTGCGTTGTGTGACGGTGGAAAGAGAGATTATTCTAATTCTCGTGACGCTGGCTTTTCCCGGCCCCACTCAGGCTGGGTGAGGTCAATGTGAGTAGCAGGTTTGTGAGTTTCCTGCGAATGGAGGGTAAAACCCCCGTCGTGATATGACCATGGCAGTTGAAAGCGACGTTAAACCCCACTTAAAAAAAAAGAAGAAAAAAAAAGAAAGAGAGATTATGAGAGTGTTTCTGGAACGGGACACTAGCTACTATTGACAAATCCATCTTGATTCCTTCCTACTTGAGTCCCTGATATGTAATTTAACATCCTTCCATTTTTAGTTACAAGGTATGACAGGTCCTTGGAGATCCTCTTCAGGATTTGAAACCAACTCACATAGGCGCAAACTGAAACTGATAACACAGGTTTGTGCGTGCAGTGAAGGGTTAATCTGGGAGGTAATCGGAGCAAGTTTACAGTTTTCACTTTACCTTTTGGTTTAGCATGGATGAGGATAGCAAGCCCTGGTTCAGGAAGAGAGGAAGGGAGCGTTAGGTAAGAGATAGTGCGGAAGAAAAATTGCTTGGGGAATTGGGACTCCTCCTGTGTGATGTTTTTGATGTAGCTTTCTCCTACATAATTTCTTTCTCCTCTTTCTCTTACATAAATTTCTCTCTCTCTTTCTCTGCCCTCATATTTTATCGTCTTTGGCCCTATTGAAATCATCTTTCTCCAGCTCAAATTTGTCCATGTTTTATCAAAATCATATTTTTGAACTTTACACAAATATACATAACAATTCTTACCATGAAAGGTTTTTAAATTGATTCATGTTTTTCATCTCGCAAAAAAAAAAAGAGGTGAAAACAAATAATAATAAAAATTCATCTTGTGAAGAAATGGACCCGAAAGTAGATCCTTTGGCCTTTCCAGAAATAGTTTCTCCTTCATAATTATATCAAAATACCGCAACAAATAGAGAAATATCGCTGTACTAAATTTAATGAGCATGTGGGTAGGGTAGCTGTGGGACGCCTCGTGTTAAGGGGTTTAATTTTATTGATTACCTATACGATCTGAGTGACATCACTTTTTTGTAGTGATTCCATCATTCCTGCAAATCTTTGTGAAAATATGTTTTAATTTTATGTTTAGTGAGTCATTCACAATTCTCAACTGATAAAAAAACGTGTTACATTTGTTACAACCATGCACTTCTCTAGTTCTGTGAAAGTATTTTTTTTATCAAAAAAAAATATTTTAAAATTTCTTAAATTTATTACTTTTTAGAAAATAACATTGAGATTTTCAGATGGCTACAGCGCGCTGCGGGGATTGATGCAGATTGTAGAATACCTGGTTCTTCCTCCCACAAGCCGGTGTGAGGAGGAGGTTGAGGGGAAATGCATTCCTTCCCTCCTGTTTCATAAATGTCTTACATAAATATCAAAACTAAAAACATTTCTCTGTATCCAATGTTTCCTCATCTCGTCTCGTGTTCTCTGCTTTATTGTTTCCCCTACCATTTCTTCTGCATTTTTACCTATTTTATTTTTCCTCTCTCCATTCTATCCTTAATGTAGCTCGGTATTTTTTTGTTGTTTAAATGAAAAAAGCTTCGGGTTTGTGATGTTGTTTTGCTTGACAATAAAGAAGCTTTCAATACGGTTGGAACGGCTTTGCTTTGTTGCTTTTATTTGCATATAGCGTCATTGTGATGGCATTTTCCAATAGCTTTCATGCTTTCGACTCACATTTTCATCTATCTCATTTGAAACAATTGGAAATAGAAAGATAGCATCTCTCTTTCCAACTGAAAATGCGTCATTTTACTTCTTGGTGTTTTTTCAACGAGCAGTTTTCCTTTTCTTGGGATTACGTCATCATTCGTCTTTAGAAAGTGATATATATAAATAATAAATAAATAAAAAATGAGGAGAAAAATACAAAGCTATTTTTAATAGAAAATTATCTTTCATATTCATATCAACTATTTTGTGCGCGCTTATAAACAGTCTAGTATTTCCTTAAGGCCCTAAAGTCCTAACCTATAAATTATCTTCAGTAAAATTATTTTTAATTTTTTTCAAGGACATCCCATATTAGCTTAAATCGTTGTGTTCTTTTAATTTTGAAACCCCAAGATAACAACAGGAGGGTGCAATATAATAATAAGCTGAACCTTTGGAAATAAAGTGGTAATTACATATAATATTTCCTTATTTACACTGCCCCTCTAGCTCTTATACATAAATCGCATTATTCCAGCAGTAAGCCAAGACGTACTCTTATGTGCAAAACTTGTCATGGGTGGATTCCGAACCCGCGATTTCTGGATTATTAGACCCCTTGATCACTGAGCTACCGGAACTTAGCTACCTGGACGGGATTGATTAAATAATATGCGAGGAAATTGAATTTCTATACTGTAACACAGCTAAAATAGAAACTGTAAGTACACATCTGAACAATGGCCTTGCTCATAGCATTCAAATCAAAAATAAAAGAGAACTGGGCGAGAAATTACAAGTGAAGAAGAATAAGAAGGAAAACAATTTGAAGAAAGGGAAGAATGTGAGATGGACAGAGAGAAAAGAAAAGAGACAGAGCGATACAGGACAGGAAGAGAGGGAGAAGGAAAGATAATCATTTATTTCGTGACAGTCTTATACCCCCACTCCAATCTGCTGACATCCACAAAAACTTATGAGTCTCTAGTCCTCCCTTCCCTTTTATTTCCCACTACCATTCCCCCTTCCTCTCCCCCTACCTCCTTCCCTCCTTTCTCATCTTTATTCCTCTTGGATAGCCGCTTCTTTGTAAATTTTCTATTCTCTTTCCAGTCTCACTTCCATCCTTCTCTCTATTGTGTATCTTTCATGTTTTTCATGTTTATCTAATTCGTTCAACAAATGGTTCTATCTCCTTTCACCTCTTCTCTTCATTCTCCCTGTCTGCTCTCACATCAAGGATATCAACAGACGGCATTTCCATAGTCTTTTGTTTCTGCGGCTGGTGAAGGTAGGCAAGTGTCGGGGGAGGCGTGTGGAGGAGAGATGAAGAGTGATGCGCCATTGTTTAGGATCAACTTGTTCATGAAATGTCTGATGTTTCTCTGTATGTGCGTTTGTAAATTCTACATTCCAGCATCCCTTTGAATTCGCAAACAAAGGAAATTGCAAATAATTTTCTCGAATTGGTTAATATTTTATACACCCATTTCCCATTGTTTGTCCATAAATTTTGGCATGTTTGGGAAAGCCTCATTTCGTCTCGTTGTGTCTTCCTCACTTGGTTTGTACATCGCACCCTTAGAATCAGAGGGTATCGCTGGAAAAAAGAAATCGAGCTCTATCGATCTGTACAAGAAATAATTATTTAAAACTGTATAATATGGTAGTTACTATAAAACTATATTACCAAACACATTTTTCATTTGAAGGTGCTACAATGACAGTAGAGGCAAGTTAATAAAATGAAAGTGATTTTTTTAAAACATAGATCTATAGGGAAAAATATGCTGATTTGAATGCAATAATAATCAAATTTGTAGATCTTATATTTTTTGAAACGGTGATATGTCTAATTTTCAACTGCGATTTCCCAAAAAACAGGTTTTTTGACTTAGAACTTATAACTAAAGCCCGGATTTTTGCATATTGCATATGCAATTGCATATTTTGGTGGTTTTTTCGGAGTTTACATATTTGAGCAAAATCCTGCATATTTCAACAATATTCGACAAAATTTGCATA
This sequence comes from Bactericera cockerelli, assembly GCA_024516035.1. Classification (NCBI taxonomy): domain Eukaryota; kingdom Metazoa; phylum Arthropoda; class Insecta; order Hemiptera; family Triozidae; genus Bactericera; species Bactericera cockerelli. Next base: position 23,711,005 of record CM044959.1, on the reverse strand, counting down.
TTTCGGGGTTTATTAGGGGGAAAAATTCGGTAAGTAGGTATCTATCTACCTACTCAGAGCTACCGAAGTCCATTAAAATCTTAGGACGTAAATCGTAAAATCACATTTTGTGAGTGAACCTTCATTGTGAAGTGATGTGGGTACCTACTGAGTACTGACAAGCAGCTAGCCTGCTAGCCTATTGAAACAAGATCAAACGTGTCGTAATGCGTCTGGAATACTCTCATCTGCACTCCACGTATCAGCAGGGTAGGATAGGCAGGGAGAGGGGTTTTTTCGAATAGATTATTTTGAGTTTAAAATATAATTTGCATTTTTGACTTAGGTAGATACTAACTTTACAATGCCAGTCGACAAAAGTAAAATTAAGTCCTGGCTGAGTGAGTTTACGGGTAGACATTTTTGTTTACATTTTTGCATATATTGGGCTTTTCGCTTGCATATGCAATTGCATATTTTAGCCTTTTTTTGCTGCATAAAATCCGGGCTCTACTTATAACCCTCTGATTCTAAGGGTGCGACAAATAATTTGAAATAATAGTTTTTGTTTGTTACTTGATGTTCTATATTATTATTTTATTATACATAATAATTAAATATTTAGATGAATTTAATAGAGTATTTATGTCTTGTGTACACTAGGTATGATGACATACTTAGAAGTGACATTACAGTTCTTGTTATTAAGCCGGCTTGATTTTTTTTTTTTTTTTCTTTTTCATTAGCTTTCAATATCTACTTAGGGGAAGGTTTGCTAAAACCGGGTAGTCTGCTAATACCGGGTACCACTGTTTCCGACGATACTGCTAATGCCATCTATGAACTGATTACAGAAACTAAAATTTCTTCCTAGCAGAGCGTAACTTTTGTAAAAAAACCAATTTCATTTCGAGTCATTTCGCTGTGATTTGAGGTTCTAGTTTTGCTCGTGTTATTTCCTTATTTTCGAGCCCACAGTTATCGAGTGACTTTTAACGGCTATTTGTGCCGAAAATTCCTGGTAAGTGTGTAAAGCTGTTACTTAAAAAGTGTTATTTCATATCATAATTAAATCTTTTATTTTTATTTTGGTACAATTCTTATTCTAGTTATTTTTTACAATGTCAAGAAAGATAGTAAAGTTGTAAGTTTTACCTTTATGAATACCTACAAGTTAGTGTGTTTCCTATTTTATTTTTCTAAAATTTAGGTTCAAAATTTGTTCTTTCTGGTTGTTTGCCATTCGAAAAATAATTATTTTTTACATTGAAATTACTTATGCTCATAAAAAAATGTTAAAGTTCGTTTCAATAAACATCATTGAACGTTTTATCAATGCCTTCCATAGGAAATATAGGGGTACCCGGTTCTGTCATACCCAGTACCCGGTTCTGAAAGACCGGGTTGACAGAACCGGGTACTTTGACTTTTTTTGAAAAAAATAAATTTAACAAAAAATGGCAATACATAGTGACGTATCGTTTTCAAATTTAGATAGCCAACAAAGTTGTGAATGTTTTTCAGTTTAATTTGCTGAGATGGTGATAATGGCTTTTCCGCTAGATGGCCTAGAAAACTAAGTACCCGGTTATGGGAGACCTTCCCCTACATAGTTACATTAACATAATTATTATGTCGTATATAACAGAACAAAGGATTTGAACCAATCTAAAAGAATAATATTATTGTTTGTATTGTAATAATTTATGTCATGAGATTTCAAACCGGGTCAAATCATTTTTAAGAACCCTTTTCACTGTTCACAAGAACCGTCAAGAAAATGGAAGCTTTGGGGAGAAGAAAAAAAGGAATCATAAAAAATTAAGCCCATTATTTTTTGAACCGTCAGAAAACTGAGAAAAAGGAACGTCGGGGGGGATGATGGGGAAGAAAAGAAAAATTACAAAAGAAAACCCCATTATCTCTTATTATTTGTTGAAAATAAATAAAAACAAAAAGAGCAGAGAACAAAAAATAAACAAAAATAGAGAAGTACATATTAACCCCAGTGAGGCTTTGTGGTGAAACAATGGACAGAATACTGAAAATTCTCTGTGACTTTCAAATGTGAACACTTCAATCAAGTTCGTGCAGAGTTGACAAGGGTACGATAGACCTAAAGAATGATACGGAGAGCATTATTCTGGAAATGCTAAGGAACATAGAGAACTGGGACAATACCTTTTATTAGAACCGATGATAAGGAATTTCAGATCAAAGAGATGGGAACTCTATCTCTAAGGCTATTGTGTATATGTGGTTGATAAAACATTGGACGAAGTGGACATGAAAGAAAAGCTTTCTATTTTGCCTCATGTAACTTTGCTTGGGATATTCCTTGTGACAATTAAGAGCAATACTATTTCAATGACAGAACAAAATACTAATGGAGTAATCGTTACTCTATTCTTTGGTGTGTAACTGTTGAAAAAAAAGAAAGTTATGATTCTTTTGTTTATCGCAATAGTGATATCACAGTTACTCAAACTCAAATTTTTTCTGGAGACTTGAAACATTACCAGATTACAAGTCCGCCGCCTTATCGATCAAGCTACTGAGGTCGGTTGGGTGTGTAAGTGTTAACGCACTCTATAGTTCTGTGGAAAATTAAGACATCTTAAATAAATGATCCTTCCAGAGGAAAATAGAGACAAAGTATTCCGAGAGACAGCAACAGCAACACGGGCGCGTGCTTTCCAAGGATTCTACGAATGTTGCCTTCGCTCTGCACAAGCAAGCTTTCGAAAGAAAAACCTCAAGCTTCATATCTGCAACCAATGTTATTTTTAAGAGACAAATAGAATTTTCTATGCAATTATGCCGCGTTGCATAATTCGTATGATTTAAGGAGTTTTTAAAAGGTCTTGAATGTTCCAAGTTCCCATGATAATTATGAAGTTATAAAGAATCGAAGTTGTAAGAAAAGTTGCTTAACACGTAGAACGTAAATCAAATTTTCGCCACTCTTTACAGCAGACTGAGGGAGAGAAAGAGAGGCTGAAGAACACGTAAGGGATTTATATTACATTCCCTACACCTGACATGCCGCCCGCCGGTTTGAAATGAATTCCCCTGGTTGCATATAATATTGTGTACATTTTTTACTGCAGCAATTTCAGCAGCTCTATTTGAGGAGAAGAAAACAATAAGATTTCATAAACGTGAAGTGAAGACATTATGCAGCCAGCAGCATGGTGCTCTGTTGACTCTACCTCAGATTCAGATACCTTTGTTTCTTGCAGTGGTTTCTAGTTGTCTTACTGAATGCTTCTTATGTTGCATGGAGGACTTCAATAACAATTTTATGGTTTCATGGAAGTGAGGAGTATGAAGATTGCTATGATTAGAATATGAAGAAGAAAAGTCACACCATTAAAACTTGAGATTTATTATTTGTACACGTCTGTTATGTATACCGTATACCCAACAAGAAAAATATTGTTAAAGATATTTTAAACAAAGTCGGTCAAGTTTTATTTACAGTAAGGTAATGTTATTATTATTATTATAAAAATGACCAAACATTTTATATTTCCGAATAGGTACTAAAAATTGGCTGTATCACTCATATAGTAGGGCAGTGTTTTCAAAATAATGACAACCCGACTTTGCGTCTTCTGAACTCAACAATATGTAAGGTAGGTACATAGATATTAATGTGTATTCCCATGTTCACATACCGATATACATGAAAATTCATACTTTCAGTTCCTCTGCACAATATTACCCTCACAAATATTATTATGTTCTCGTATGTTTGTTCTGAGGAGAGAAAAATGTGTACATTCCCGGGAGTTATTCGTTCTTCATGTAGCGCACAACTCCAGATAAATATTTTATTAACTTGTGTATGTGGAGTTCACATTATGTTTGCAGGGGTGATAGTTGATAGTCAAGGAGTGCCACCAAACGCGATACTCTTGCTAGGTAGATATGGTGGTGCTGTCTGTCTAGGCTTATGGTTTTAAATGCAGGTAGCTACTTTTTGAAAATTATGCTACTGTACACAGAGATGTCTGAATTCTCAAATTAATCAAATAATGCCCCTTCAAAAATCAGTTATCAAAGATTTAAACTTTGTGATGTCGTGTCCAACTTCGGCGGAGGTGATCTCTACCCAGGATGTTACAATCCATGAACTAAAGTGGAAACAATAGGCTTTTTTTTAACCATCTAAGTAAATGCCAATTCGCTAGGCTTATGGCTTGGGTAGTCTACTCCCTATACATATACCCTGGACTGATATGGATATAAGGCTATGCTGATGATTGATTGTTGCAATCATATTTTTATAAAAACAAATTATTTCTACTTCCTCTTATAGGACCTAAAATCTGGTCAATTATAGTTCAGATTGGTTGAAGGAGACATAAAGGAAAAGCAGTGACAGTTAGATATAATGCTAATATGGCATATGCTATTTTAAAATTACACATCATGAAAACATCTGAAACTTCTGGAAACTACATCATCAATTGACAGTTTTTCCAACGTTTTCTGAATTTTCAATGGAACCCTCTGATTACAAACCTGCTAGGCGAATCTGATGCTTGTAGGTTATGTACAGTACTATTTTGCCGTGTAGCATTTCACATTTATGTTAGCTAAACAGAGTACACAGTATTTCAGGTTCATACGTCCAGACAGGAAGCAGCTCCAGTATTCTGAGGAGATGGAGCGTTTTGAATTTTTAATGGCAGGGAAAATCGTTGTGAAAGCAGCAACCTATAAATTCCTAGAATCTCCTTCTTTCTCTATTGTCGGTGGGGGGAACCTCCACAGATTGTAAGGGCTGGTTAGTCCTGCATCCTCTTAGTTAAAATCGTGTTATGCTTCTTGCTGTAAGGATGAGACGATGAGTTAGAGTTCGGGTAATACGATTAATATACATGCGGTTGAGAAATAGATCGAATTGATTTGATTCTGCCTCATCATAAGATTATCAAGATTTAAGACGGAGTATTTCTTCTCCACTTTTAACGAGCAGACACTTTGTTGTCAACAAAATAAAACAAAATTCAATTTTGAGGTTTCAATTTCGTAATTTTGTTTTGTGTTGTTCTAACTATATTTTGCACCACAGCGCCAAAAGTCTTGACATGAACTATAGAAAGTTATTATTGCAAGTCTACTCGCAGACTTCCGAAACAAAGCTGAAGGACTTTTAATGAGTAGCGCCAAACTTTCAGGAACTGAGGACCATCCTCTTCAAATACTTTCTATCTTTGCCGACATTATTGATTTTCCTCTTCAAATTTTCTCTGGAGTCACAATTATTTTTTAATAATGTGAAAAATACACGGCGAAAGATTTTTTTATCCTTTTCAAGGAAATTGTATTGGAGAAGAGCGTCTTTCTTTTATCTACCTGGAGTTATACAACGTTCTTCCTGAAGGTTTTGCAGTCATGTAAAACAAATTATTATGTAATTTATACAAATTAGAATGGGATTTTTTCCCCTTGCCATTTTTTATTCAATATATTTTCTCCCTTTTGATCAGTCATGTGGAAGAAGACGGGATTCATTACGAAGTGAACTTTTTCCCTCAAGAAGTATGTCTGATTTTTTGCAATAAGTTTGATGTTCTTTTGCACAAGAAATTCCAACAAGTACCTATGCTTGTCATTTTTGATCGCCATTTGTATTGACGGATAACTCTTGTACAATAATTATGACATCAATATATTGGTACCTATTGTAGATACATAGTTATTGAACGTACAGTACATAGAAACTCTAGGCTAATACCAAAGTAGAAAAAAATGTGCAAATCTTTATTCACCTTTGTGAATTGTAACAAATTTTCCAACCAGTGACACACGAGCCATGACTTAAATCTATGCCCAGTTGTCCTATACATTGTATGTGCGATTCATTGAAAATATTGAACAGAAAATAAGTTAAAAAATTATGATTTATCTGTGGTTAAGCACAAGGCCTCATCGCAAACTTTGTGAGTCGCGCAGCATTTCTCCTTCACTATTTGAATTCGATTAGATCAATTTCTTGATACTCTGGTAATGCCGCCACTGGTAGTTATTCGTACAAGTAACTTATCCTCACGAGGTATGAGTGGACCCCGGACATCAAAACTATAGTGTAGAAAAAATTGTACCCACCTGGGATTCGAATCCAGGTCACCTTGCGTGGAAGCCTCGTGCGCCACCCACTCGACCAGCACGGTTGCTACTATACAGGACATATAAAAACTCATTGGAAATAAGTCGAATACACCAGTTTCCGTCGTAATATCAATGAAGTTTATCAATCAAAGGACAGACAACGATATTTACCATCCACACTAGCTGTCCGCCATGAGTTTTTTTTTGCAATTAGGCGCTTTAACTCTGCTGGAGCAGGTCGTTCGCGCCGATATCCTGTTTCTAAATCATAGCATACATTTCTAGTTTTTTTCAGATATTTAATAAGTGAATCAACGCTTTCATTGTCATCTATTAGTGCTGGAGGAACAAGTAATGAAGATCTAATATTGAACTTTAGGGGACATGATGACATGTGAGGAACAGTGAGTAGCTCACCACAAGTACAAGAAAGGGGGTGAGTTTTCTTGAATAGGAAAGCGTGGATGGCGCGTGTATGGCCAATCCTCATACGCGTAAGCACAACCTCCTCATACTTGTTGTTCCTATCGGAGATAGACCATTTTTCTATAGAGGGTTTGATTCTTTTTAGCTTATTTGAGTAGGGAGTTTCATTCCATTGGTTTAATATGAGTTAAAATCAGCCATGGTCAACATTGCAATCATTCCTGTTATAATGCCGAAATCTCTATGCCACTCAAGACGTAGGGTGAGATTTATGTGAGTATACATGTCATGGATACCTAACAGTCAAACATAGACAGAGAGTGTGTATACAATGTGCAGTGCATACTGCATGTCATGGATAGCTACCTGGTTAATTTGTCATGCACGTCTAGATGTTGTCACAGCTTTGAAAAAAATATAATACACCAATCCTTTGATGTGTAAATGAGAGAGAATCTATTAGCATAGGCCGGAGTGGTTTCCTTTTTTCATCATATTTATTTTTTACCCTTTTTTTTTAAAAAAAAAAAGAAGAGAATTTTGTTTGGCTAAAGAATTCCTCAAATAGATGGAGCATTGTAAAAGAAAACTTTCGAACTAAAAGCCCTGTTTCTTTTTCTCAAAAATTATACCTCGGGTGGTCATTGAACTCGTGATTGTGAACTAGCGGTTTGAAGACAGAACCAACCTTACAATTATTATTAAATGCCCTAAACGCTTGCGAATTTCTGCACTAAACATGACTACAAATAGATATATAACCGACCTCAGTAGCTTGATCGATAAGGCGGTGCACTGGTGACCTGGAGGTTGGTGGTTCAAGTCCCAGTTTCAGCGTAGATTTAGTAAAGCGAGTTTGAGTAGTTGTGATATAACGAAAGTGTTTAACCCAAATATGAAAACTTTACAATAGGTATGTATGTACTAATAGTGTATTTTAAAAATTGTAAAGAAGACGTCAAAATGCTCAATACTAATCATAGTCACATTATACTATAATACATACCTGATATGTTCCCTTCCATACAACGGCAAATACATGGATATATAAAATTGTTCGCGAAGTAAAGGAATGTCTGAAAATTCTGTGACAAATAACCGAGCTAGTAGGTAATTAATTTTCGTTCCTATAGCGCGAGTTTCGCAGCGCTCTACCTAATAAACCATGAACAAATTTGTGCTGAGGGAGGGGGAGGGACCGACATAAATAGGCTCATACATTAATCATAAGAAAAAGGAGAGTTAGAGACGGAATGAAGGAAATCAAAAGAAGAAAATTTATATCTTGGAATTTGAAGATTTCCATTTGGGGTAGGGGGAAGAATTGAAACCTTCCCAGAACACGTGAGGAAATATTCGAAAATTGGGAGACAGTCTGGGCCCTCGAGAAACCCTTACACGTTGAAGAAATGAGTTATTTAGGGAGAGCGCGGATACCTATACATATTTTTTTAATTGATCACCACCAGTTTCAAGGCCTCAAGGGACAGGTGTCTCAAGTGTTCTTGTGTTGACTCAGCACCTGAATGGTAAATCTTATCACTGCAAAATCCAAAGTAGACTTTGTATTATGGCTACAAAATATATAAAAAGTTGTGGAACATTATTTTCTGATTAAAAAAGAAAAATGGGAAGCGTCTCAAGCAAGAGTTCGACTCTCCGATTCATGTCAACAAATTAGCAGAGTTGACCAAGGAAGATCAGCTGTAGTGACAAATGTGAAAATGATTCGTGTTTCATATTCATACATTGTTGACTATAATATGTATAAAAAATAATATTATTTGCATAAAGAGTTGCTGCGAAATTATGTAAACACCAAACAAAAAAATATACATAATGTGTAGTGATTACCTGTCCAGAGAAGTGAAATAAAAATGCCTAATAAATTTTGACTGTCAGCTACTAGGGAACGAAATAGTCTAATATCTACATATAGTCCACTTGAGACTTGAGGGATTTTCCCAATCTGTGGAAAATATAATTTATGTACAAGTCATACCCTCGTATGTATTTCTAACTTATTCCTTAATATCTAATCCCCACTCCAATGGAGTTGATACCCTTCTCACGTTTCTTGTCATTAGAAGAAATGAAGAATGCGTTTTAGATGTTCATACATAATAATATTATATCCCTGCTCCTAACGTATCTGCCGCGGATTCTGCAACAATTGCATGATGAGTAGTTGGTACTAAAACTAAAATAAATATCAACCTCACTGATTAGAGTAATTTATATAACAAACATCGAATGTGCAAGTGAAGGGCAGTCTAAGTTTGAACGAAATACCATTTTTAAATCATACTGTGCTGTTTCTCTCAGATTGAGAGGGTCAAGATACAAGTTGAGGAGGTATGAAGTTGAAGATGGGTGTGGTGTGTTCCAAATTTAGACGGAGTTGGCTTTGAAGATGGAAATGAATGTACTTATTTTTAATAAATTATAATTTCCATGTTTTTTATAGCTGCAAAAAAAAAATTTAATCAGTATGGACTGATTTAATTCACCAAGTCACCAAGTCTCCGTGGCGGAGTAGAGATTCACACTAGGCTAGCCCACACGGTGACATGTGCTGGCAACCAGCAGAGTAGGAATTTTTCTCCTTTGTTCTGTCCGGGGTCCACTCATACCTCGTGAGGAAAAATGAGAAGCTATTTGTAATTCTTTTGTATGGATAGTGACCAGCGAGCGGTCGCATTACGAGATATGGACATTTTTAAAATGTTTGGGAAAAACCCCCTGAGACGCCCCGAAATTTCCAGAAACCCCTGAAACAAGATACATATTTACAATATGTTCTAAATTCTTTATGAATCAGAGGGTGAGATTCAAGTCTGTAGCTTTCCGTATAGACTTGTGCGATTCAATTTACCTACCTTGAAGTGCATAGGATGACTGTTCAATCTTAGGGCCGGGTTCAAATCCCAGCAAAACCAACTAAATTTAATGTAGAACTATCTTATATATTATGATTCGTTTGTGTGTGTATATGTTTAAACTATATAACTCGAGAACCGCAAGTTGGATTAGGCTGACGTTTTTCATGGTTACCAATGAGATTGGCTCTAAGCTCTATCTAAAAAAAATTCCTACCTCGCTGGGAATCGAACCCAGGTCACCATGCGTACAATGCCTAGCGCGCTAACTCACTCTGCCACGGTGACTACTGATATGACCATGCAGTTGAAAGCAATGTTAAATTTTTGTTTAAAAAAACGCTTGCATACGAGTCTGCAACCATTTCGACATTTTCATCTTTACTATTCAAGGTCCAAAACCCAACTGACCAAATTTCGTATTGTGCGCATGACACACACTTTCCCTCTTCTCTTAGGGTTGCAATATCGAAACGAAAATATCGATATTAGGTATATCGATAATATCGAAACCATAATATCGATATCCGATATTAGAAGACTTCTCTCCCTTTACAATTCGATATTTCGTTACATAATATCGTTACATAATATCGTTACATAATATCGTTACATAATTTCGTTACACAATTTCGTCACATAATTTTGGTTATGTGCCAGAGCAAAGACATGAAAATGTCAAAACTATGCAATCCGCAAAAGAACCTGCACAGTGTACATTTCGTACATCGAGCTCATTCATTCTAGAGTACAAGTAATTCATTTGATCACTTAGTTTTTGGTACAGTTCAGTTTAATTTGTTCAAATTGTAAATTGTCACAGGGTCCTAGAAGCAGAACTTCAAATGGGTTTGACGTACTGCTTATTACACAGAATGTGGTGCTGAAAAGAACATTAGAAAGTATAATGATTGATTATAAAAATCAGAATGAAGAAATTGATGATGAAGTGGTGGAGGAGCTGCTAGCACAGGCAGACCTCTGATGATGTAAACTTCTGTTAAATAAATAAATTTACATTAGCAAGTTGAAATTTTCATTGATCTATCATATCTTGGTGCTTTTATCGAGACATGAACACGAGTTAGAGCAGATGACTCAAGTTAGACTTAATTTCCTCTGTTTCAGATGTCATCAGAGCCCACATGATGAGTGGACCCGCTTCGAGCCCATCGCACGGTCCCCAATAGAATGTCTCATCTCTGTTCCACCTTCATCTTCATACTATTTCTCTCCTTCTCTATCTTCTCCTCTGAGGGCGACTCTTCAAGACAGGGTAAGTGACTTACATTTACGTGCACTGGTAGTCAAGTGGTTAACGCGCTAGTCTGGTGATCCAGGTAGCGTAGGGATCCGTTGGTTCGAATCCCACCCAGTGCATGAATTTTTCCTCATTAATTTGAGCTTGTAACCACATAAAAATAAGACTGAGGGTTCGGTGGTAGAAAATGCTTTGAGCATTAACCTCGCCTGGTGGTTACCTTCCACTAAAGAGTGTTATTATTATTATTGTGAGTGTTGATGAGTGTTTGATTGTGAGAGATAATTAATATTCTTACATCCTCAAAACATATACATAGTAGGGACATTGAACTAAATTTAACAGATTTATATGAAAAAGTATTATCTAAAGTTTTTACATCTATTTTAGATTATACATACAGAACCTTCCCTTTTAAAATAAATAGCCTCCTATTTGTAGTTCCCCATCTCCTATTACTGAAATCCAAGCATTTGAAAAATGGTCTCAAATTAGCGTTTTCAATTTCCAAGGGGTCAATAAATCCTATCGTGCAGGGGGGTGGGGGCTCTTAAATAGCTTCTTTAATTGGCACATATGTTTTTCTCTCCCCCCGATGTCGGGCTTTGGCAATTAGTTCTCTTGATTTAAAAATTAGCCGTAGTGACAGGAAGGGGTCAATGTAATAGGAAAATTGTAATTGGCGGAGGGACTGCCAGGGATGATAAAAGTGACTTTCCTCCGCTGTACTAGTGGGGAGGAAGCTGAGAGGCAGAGTATAGCGCTATGCTTGTAAAAAATAAAATTTGAGTGTTACAAGACAATTTTTTCCATTTTTTATCCTTAAACAATGATTCAGTATCAGTATAAACAAAAAAGTGAGAAGTTGTACTACACGTACATGTGCATATTGTACACGAATATCAGAACATACCTGCACAGCTGTTTTGAGCTTCTTTGCTCTCATAGTACCATAGATTCGAAGTACCTCGTTCAACTAAACTTGTAATAATATACATACAATACCTAAACACACACCTCATACCACGCCAACCAGCCTTCCTAGTATTTTTGATTTTGATATTCCTTGCAACCCCCCTCCCCCCGGGCACGTGGGAGGTATCAATCATCCCTATAAATTGAAAAGCAGAAAAGCTTGAATTTTCCTCCAAACACAGAACTTAGAGCATCCTTTCTGCACTGTCTTAGAAGCAACCACAAAAAGAGAAATAATAAGACGAAGGAAAAATGAAGAAACCATAAATAAAATACAAAGACGGGAATTTAAGTGTAAGGTAAAAATTTAAGTGTACCCAGGGAAGGGGAAGAGTTGAAACTGTGCTCGTAGGAAAAGTTCAGGGGGAAAACTCACAAATTATGTGCTGAAACGCAGTGTTTATGGGCCCTTTTATTTTTTTAATAAAGCGGGCGTATAATTCAATTTGGAGAAGCTCAATATTGTTTAATTAAAAACACTAAGGAGTTGGTCGGGAAACTTCCAGACCCTGGCACGCCTTTCAGAAAAGTTAGACGAAACAAAAACAGCACCCGATGATGGGGTTTTTCTTTCTTTTGATTTTGTGGAAAAGAAATCTGTTTGTTACTGAGGATCTGTTGATGACTTTGTCTCAGCTGGTTGCACAAATTGTTTCAATCAGGGTGTTCTCTCTCCTTCCCACATTGATTATAATGCTTGATGCTTAACATAATATCTACCATTACAAAGTATGAAGCAATAAATAAATGCTTTAATGTATGTGTAAAAATTAAAACCAAAGTCAGTATTTCAGCTTTCATTTTTTTACTTCCGATAAATATCTAACATTAGAAATCGGAAGTATTTTGAACTACCTTGTGTCTCTGAGTGGAACATTTCTTTTTGTTTAGCGTTGTTTTCGACTTCATGGCCAATTCGTCATATCACAGCAGGGGTTTTACCCTCCATGAGCTCGAAATTCAAAACCCAGCTATTCAAATCAACCTCACCCAGCCCGAGTGGGGTTGGGAATAGCCAGCATCACGAGGATTCGAATTTGAATGGTCACCCATGCTGGACGTTGCTTAACTTTAGTGATAGAGCGAAAATTGGGGTATTCAACGTCCCATCGACGCTGGTTACTGTCGAAAATTGTTTTCTAAATTGGCTCGTTAGTGTCAGATCAGGAGCTAATGAAATGAATAGGTAATCATTCAATTTGGAGCTTTGGCTTCAAAGGATCCAAAATCTAATTTTCTTGAGGATTATTGGGAAGGAGGAGATAATATTCTCGAGGAAAATATATCGGCGCTGTAAAGGTGTCAGTCAGGCAGCGGCTGAAATATTATTTTAAAGCCTTTTCTTTTTCTTTCTCTTCACTTTACCTCGTTAAGTCTTTTTTAATTAATTTTCCTCACTTTTTAATTTAAATTAATTACACCACACTTTTCATCAATTTAGAAATTTAGAAGAATAATATTTCTCAACATTTTCTTTGTTCGGGATTCGGTAAGACTTTCTTTCTTTAAATATCTTGCACATTGATTATTCTTGCTAGTGCTATGTATCCATTGTTGTTAGGGTAGAAAATCCGAATTTAGGACCTACAGGTTACTGGAAAATAAATTTACCACGAAGCGAGAGAAAAGAAATAACCTATGACATATAGCTAAATGAGGGAATTTATAACTATATCCAACAACCGTAGACCGTTTTTGGGATTTTTTCAAGTTAATCAATTGATCACTTCGGAGGACGAGGGTAATACAATTTTGTATCAGTTTTGTAGTATTTTTTTTGTCTTGTAGACACTTTCAAATCGACCTCATGAAATTGGCGTGCCTACGAGTTTTTGGTCCTGTTTTGTGTTTACAGGTTTAATGTAGATTTTTTTTATTGTTTTTTTACCTGTGGTGCTTTCAAAGAATGTGTCTTATTTCACGCCACTGGTCTTTGGTACCTTGAGGTTATCCAATATTTAGTCCATCTACTATAGTCAATCCTTTTTAACAGTCTAATAGCTGAATTTAAGAGTATCAGATAAATTATAGAAGGTTCTTCTTTCCAAAATCTTGTAATCAATCATCTGAAGAAGAAGTCATGTCTACTATTGTGTTTTGAAAAGGTTTCATACCTCCAGGCAACGGAGATGATGAGGATTGAGGAGCGGGGTTACAGAATATTAATGTTTTTTGAGAAATTTCAGATATCTAAACAATAAAAAGAGGAAATGATAATTTTCAAGATTAATATTATTATTTCAAGTCAAAATTTTAATTTTTCGTCGGCAATGTAGAACCTAATTATTCACGTTTTTAAAATGTAAATATTACATTTTTAGCATAAAGAAAGAAATTGTTAATTCATGCAATTATACATCTGGATTTTTCAATTTTTCATATTCTTATACACAAGAATATACAGGGTGAGCATAAAGTCTCACCCCACCCCCCGTATCTCGAGAATGGCTGAAAATACAAGAAAACGCAAAAATCCGTATTCCTTAATTTTTAGGGGGACTGATTTTCAACCAAAAAAAATTTGCCTACACGGCCCCAGTCAGGCTGGGCATGGACCAATTTTAAAATCTTAAATAGAATGGTATGTCTTGTGGCATATTGTTTTAAAGGTCTAATAGAGAGAAGTTCATTACAACAAATTTCAGTGAGCTACAATATACCGTTCTCGAGATACAGGGTCGGACGTCCTGCGTAATATCCATATACACTGAGGCAAAAATTTAGCGGAACGGGTAGGTATTTTCTCATATAACGTGTGTATTTCTTGTTGGACAAAAGCATTTTTCATATTTTTTCTAATTGAGGAAATCACACAAAAATTGGTACAGAGATAGCAAAAACATGAAGGCCAATTTTCATAATTGAATAAAGTACTTGTCACTGTCGGTCTTTCCCATACAGGGTGTAGAAAAAAACTGTTTTTCAATGATTTTTTTTAAAATTCATTATTTTGGATTCAGAGGAATAGTGACGTGTCCATCAAGGCTCAACATTTTTGAGCCAAGAAAGAATGAGGATCAATACATAAAGCAAGACAATATTACTCTTAATCCAAAATAATGAATTTTGAAAAAATCATTGAGAAACTGTTTTTTTGTACACCCTGTATGGGAAAGGTCGACAATGACAAGCACTTCATTCAATTATGAAAATTGGCCTTCATGTTTTTGCTATCTCTGTACCAATTTTTGTGTGATTTCCTCAATTAGAAAAAATATGAAAAATGCTTTTGTCCAACAAGAAATACACACGTTATATGAGAAAATACCTACCCGTTCCGCTAAATTTTTGCCTCAGTGTATTTTGACCTATAACTCGTTGACCGTAAATTCCAGAAAAATGAAATTTGTTGATAATAACTCCTTATCGCAAGAACTTTTGAACAAGTTAAAACTGGATTTGTTTTTTCGTTAAATTTTTTCGGACTTTTCGTCCGGGTGGCTGACGAAACCGACCAGAAACTTATATCAACAGAGTATGTCGAGTTATAATTTTTTCGAAAGTGCTTGTCATAAGGAGTTATTATCAACAAATTTCATTTTTCTATAATTTACGGTTAACGAGTTATAGGTCAAAATATATGGATATTATGCAGGGCGTCCGACCCTGTATCTCGAGAACGGTAAGTTGTAGCTCACTGAAATTTGTTGTAATGAACTTCTCTCTATTAGACCTTTAAAACAATATGCCACAAGACATACCATTCTATTTAAGATTTTAAAGTTGGTCCATGCCCAGCCTGACTGGGGCCGTGTAGGCAAATTTTTTTTGGCTGAAAATTAATCCCCCTAAAAATTAAGGAATACGGGTTTTTGCGTTTTCTTGTATTTTTAGCCATTCTCGAGATACGGGGGGTGGGGTGAGACTTTATGCTCACCCTGTATAAATTCTTATGTTTAGGTACTTGAAATCAGGCTTGTCCAACATTATGTTATAATCATCATTCTATCTGTTGTAGTCTCATAGAGGAAATATAATGTTTTAGTTTGTCTTGTCGCGTATGTAGGTGTGGGGTTGTATAGTAAATGAATTGTACATATCTGTTTCTCTCTGTGTATTTAGCATTAAAGTCATCATCCCCTCTCTTGAGATTATACAAAGCTTCTCATAACCAAACAAAGAAACTTGTCGAAATGAAATTAAAAAAGAAGCAGAAGAAAGAAGAAAAACTTCTTTATTAATTTATGTTTTCTAAGGGGGAAAATTGTGCAAGAATAAAGAATTTAATAAAAAAATATTATTTTAACTAAATAATGAAATATAACTTCTTATAGTAATAAAAGTCCTGATTTCCCCAACGGTTCTTTTTTTGTCGAGAAAATACTGGAGTTGTCTTCATTTAGCAGCGGCGCAGAGAGCAGAGGATACTTTTTAATTCTTTTCCTTTGCTTTATTCCTGCCTGTACTTCCCCGCTTGGAATCTACATATT